>CM069150.1:36073075-36299862 GCA_035221665.1 Okamejei kenojei
ACATTTACTTCTGGTTGGGGAGCCCAATGTTTTTGAGCTGTATCTCTAAAGTCTAAAGTGTTGTTATTTTGTCTTTGGCTATTTTGCCCTTCATGCATTAATGTATAAACTGAATGATCTAAATGTGTACGATAGTCCATGCATGATATTGCAGATTTCTAAACATGTAATGAAAGAGCATTGTAATGATTGTTTGATGTGCTAGATCACAGCTGCTGCTCTCAAAATACTAGCTCACAGTTGTCATTTCGGCTTACGATTGTTTGGGGCAAGGTTCAACAAATTTAGTAAACCTGGAATGCATGTGCCAAGTTTATAATATATTATGTCTGAGCATTGAGCTTCAAAATGTGGGGAGGATATTTTATTTCAGAGGGGATCACAGAAAAAGCTCACTTAATTACTACTTAAAGTCCTTGCTTCAGAATAAGAAACAAGGTTAATTTAATTCCCTCTACCTTACAGGTACATGGATTTGGACAGGTTTAGAGGAATATGGCACAACACAGAGCTTGTGGAGATGGGACAGTATGGGCATGTTGGGCCAAAGGGCCCGTTTCCACCTCTATGGCTCATGACTCATAGAGCCTGAAATAATCCATCCCTAGGTTGAAAGTACATAACACATCAAAGAAAAGTTAATAAAAGCTGGACCACCTTGAATGCAGACCATCTACATCTCTTGATAACTAGGTCATACAATCATTTTATTACTTCAATAAAACAAAA
Source organism: Okamejei kenojei (assembly GCA_035221665.1). Taxonomy (NCBI): domain Eukaryota; kingdom Metazoa; phylum Chordata; class Chondrichthyes; order Rajiformes; family Rajidae; genus Okamejei; species Okamejei kenojei. The sequence continues at coordinate 36,073,805 of CM069150.1, forward strand.
TTGAAAATAATTGCTAGGATGCATGTAACTATAAGGCACAGTAGCAATCTAACATTTAAATAAAAGCCAAACATTTAAACAAACATCAATTGAAATGTATGTCACCATCAATGTCTTCCATTTATATCTGTCTTGGCTCTTATAGGACTTTTATTAATGCAAGTCTTTGATTACTCATGAAATGATGTGTTTAAGTGTTTATCATGGAAAGCAAAATTGATCGGAAAAATATGTGAAGGTGAAGCATTGCTGTACATAATTCAAATTATGATTCTGGGTTCTGAGTATCTAATGTGGGTAAAATACTCTTGCTTAATAAAATTTAGAGGCTAGAATATTAATGGACAAGATGGCAAGAAAGAAATGTATTGGAGTTTACTGATCCAATTCACTTAAAGGATATTGTTGGTTGATAATTCAGGTAAGAATGATCTGCTCAATATGTAAACACATCTCAGATGATAGGCTAGATCGATCGTTTATATCCATTAGGGAATTAGCTCCATTGATATATTGCTACAGGTTGCATCTTTCTTCAAGATTAGATTATACGGTCTATCTGCTGCATTGCATGTATTGCCTTGTAAGAGAAGTTGGAAGAATGAAGGTAACCTCCATAACATTAAGAAAATTCAAAAGTGTTTTATTGTCCATAGGTACCAGAAACAGAACAAGGAACAGTTATTGTTAATAGATACGTAAAGAGCCCTGTAACCGTACACTGCATTTTTTTTTCTCACCTTTTTGTTTTTCGGTACCTAATTAACTTCCATTAGAACTAAAATGATGTTGGAGATGTGTAAATGTGTGGCCTCCTCATTATTAAATTTCCCAATTTCATTTCTTGCGATTGAAGATAATTTGGTGTCTGATGTAAAATGCATCACATAATGTCTGTTTTATTAGAAATATCCTCTTCTGATTAACTGTAGGAGATATTCCTTTCTCATCTTCACCCATTTATCAAGTTTACAAAGAATAACAGAAATGCCGTGAGGTGGAAAAACCTGGGGATATAGACCTTTTTTTCTCACCTTTGGCAGTGACTTTCTAAAAAGTATTCTGTTTTTTTGTCAACAGTTAGTTATAGTCTTCTTTTTGGGATGATTAAATTTAATAGTTGGCTTCCCCTATAAGCCCTGCTCACTCAGCTTTAAAGCTGTTCTTTATCTAGAATCCAACAGGTTTCCTGTCGTTCCATTTATCCACACTGAACTATCAGGACATCTGGATTAGTTTTATTTTTATTATGTTGCCCACATGAACCGAGGTACGGTGAAAAATGCTTTGTGTCGCGTGCTAACCTGTCAGCAGAAAGACTTACACATAATTAAATCAAACATCTACAGTATACAAGATACGTGATAAAGGAAATCAACATTTAGTGCAGATAAAATTCCGATTAAAGACAGTCATGTGAAAAAACCAGATCTTTTTGCCACACAATGTATGCTGATCAAGAGTTGTTTTTTTGACTTGACTTGACTTGGATTGTCTTGGTGTTGGTGTACGATGCGATACAATAAACATTTTCCTTGTAAGCACTATTTAGCAATAATCAACGGCTCTGTTCACCAGGACTATTTCAGGAGTTGGGATGAAGGAGATGATGGGATGTGAAAAATAGGATTAAAGGAAGAGGTTTACTGCCATCTATTGGATTAACTCCAATAATGCCCAAGGCTCTGGGCAATATTCAACCTATACACTTAATGCGTATGTGAAACTCTGCATCAAAGAGGATTATTTTATGTAAATCTTGCCTCTTTCACCACAAATAGTCTCAGCATATTGTTTGAAAAGGTAATGAATCATACTCCAATTTTCCAGCTCTAGGTGCAGCTCGGTGCATAGCTGCAGAGTTGCAGCCTTACCTGGGTTGCGATTCTGATACAGGTGCCAGTCTGTTCAGAACCACAAGGGTTTTCACCTGGTGCTAATCCTCCCACATTTCAAAGACGTTGTGTAAAAATTGGAAATTGCTCCTTAGTGTGTAGGTTATTGCTTAGTGTACGGCATCGCTGGTTGGCGCTGACTCGGTGTGCCCAAAGGGCATGTTCCCCATTTATTCTCTAATCTAAACTTAACTACTGTGCCGACTCATGTTGAAACCAAGTGTGCATCTCTCTCAGCAGAGCTTGAAGATGCTTAATACAGCCCTCTTTATAAGGAAGGACATGGGCCCTTTGCTGACAGAGGCTGGCCAGCTTTAGATAGTGATATTGGGCTACACCTAGAAAGGAAACACGAGTTGACTTGGTGCATGACCAGAATGCCATCTGAGTCCAATAACAGGGATATTGCAGTGTTGTGTGGAATGGCCACTGAATCATCCCAGTTGGGATTTGAGTATTTTTTTTGGAGCGTTAAATTTTTTCCTCGTTTTTGTTACTAAATATGCTTCACATAGTATAATGTGGCAATGATGTTTAATATAACAAAGCAATAGAGCAGCTCTTTTCTGATTCTTAGCTGTTGTTTATTTTACAAATGTTATTTAATATAAGATTATCTTAAAATCATGTTGGCTCTTCTGGAAATAACCCTGTGGTATATATTGACTATGTCACTGGTTATGATAAGGGTTTACAACGTTGCTTGTTCATTCTGATGATTTTCTGATTTGATTTCGATCTTGGACTTCAGAAACAGCGCAGAAAAATTAGCCCTTCATCACTGAGTCGAACCGATAGCGATTCCACCTCGTCGCTGACACTACCTACACACTAGGGAAATTGTACAATTTTTTACAGAAGCCAATTAATCTATAACCCTATTATGTCGCCCACTTTTGCGTAAGGGTGAGGGAGAAACCGCAGCACGCACATAGTCACAGGGCGAACGTACAAAGTGCGTAAAGGCAGCACCACGTAGTCAGGATCGAAACCCGCTCTGTGTGGCGGGGGGGGCTGTGAGGCAAAAATTCCACCTCTACGCCACAATGCTGTGGTATGGATCCACATTTACCATATTCTAACCCCCAATTCCATTGAAAATTCCTATTTACGCTTTGCTGGCATGAACATTTATTATTAAAGCCCCTTTTCCAATGGTTGTACGACGATTGAAAAATAAAAAATGTGGCTGCTGTGAGTTCCGGATCAGACAACACAAAACGGAGCAATTTAGTAATTTAATTTATAAAGTGTGGAAATGTTCAAAAGCCAACAGGTGTTTCCATTTCTGTGTGGGACAACAGCTTAAGCTACATAAACACTTTATATATATATATATTTAAAAAACACGTAATTATAAACCATGGCAATAAATCGTTGTCCATGGTGTTGTTATTCCCTTACTGTCACTTTATCCCTCAGACTCATTCTGTTGTCGACTAATGTGAATTGCAGTTCATTGCTCGAATCTGAGGAGTGATCGATTATTTCATAAGTTCTGGGATTTGATGAACAACAAGATGCTCCCGGGTAATTTCACTCTTTTTCTGTAACTTCCTCCCTCTCAACTGCCTTTCAATGTTTGTTATAGAGTCGTAGCGTTGTAGAGTCTTATAGCTTGGAAACAGGCCCTTGGCCCAACTTGCCCACACTAGCCAATATATTCCAGCTACACCAGTCCCACCTGCCTACCCATATCCCTCTAAACCTGTCCTCTCCATGTACCTATCTACATGTTTCTGAAACATGGCGATAGTACCTGCAACAACTACCTCCTCTGGCAGATCGTTCTATACACCCACTACCCTTTGCGTAAAACAGTTCCACCTCGGGTTTGTATTAAATCTTTCCCTCCTCACCTTGCCCTCTATTCGTCTGACCTCATTCTCTTCCCACCCACCTCTTCTCCAGTCTTGATCATGCATTCAAACCTCCTTCATTTCCACTCTCCCAAAATTATCAACTGCTCCACCTTCAAATTGTCCTTTCAGACCCTCCAGAGAAAATACATTAGGGACAATGTTTTTTTGATCAGTTTTCCGCACTCTCCCCATTTTTATGGCTCAAGATTCAGACTTCCAAACATCTTGGTGAAGCACTAGAAAGTTTTTCTTACTTTTTAATGGCACCCATACACAGCATAAGTAGTTTGTTTTTACAGTGTGTCTAAACACACTGATTCCTTTCTGAGCATAATTCATGGGGCTGTTTCATCAACACGTCCTTTCCTCCAGCTTGTTGGGAATCTGCTACAGTTAGTAAATGTTGTAAATTGCACCTTGCACTGGATATGTTACTTTTTGGGTTGAAATACACTCTTCCAGTTTATGCACATCATATTCCAGCCTGCATTGCAAACCAATTTGTCACTATCAATGCAACAAAAGAGCAGCAGGATATTAAACAACACACTGCAGGTACAATTCACTTCATTCACCAGCAATTCAAGCCCACCCACAGCTGCCATGTACTATCTCTAATTGGTGCCATTATTCACAACAACAAAACATCTGTCCAGTGGCCGCTGCTTGGAAGAGTTGGTCATTAAGTTTGAGTTCAAGGAAGTCAGTTGACCCGAAGCTAAACACCATTGTATGTCAGTCCCTTTTGACAAATGGCTTAATGAGTTACTGGTAAAGAAAACCCGAAAGTTTAAGAAACAAAAACTCTATTCTAGGTTTTGAAGTCTTTGTGGAAACATTTGTGTTCTGCAGCTTCCCTTAGGCTGTGTTTAAAAACTGCAGTGGATCCTCCAGAGAGAGATATTGGCAATTTTCACCACAACATAATTGCCAGAAATAAAGGTTTGATACATTTTGATTTAAAAAAACCTCACATAAATAAAGACAGAAATAATAAGTACAAATTATTTTTTTAAAGGTAGTGATTGCCTGTATCAAAGAGGATATTTGTAAGATTGGATAGTACTGGGTTATTTTTCCAACTCGAGACTGTATAAAATGATTGTGTTGGAAGACCCATGTAGCTGAAAGTCCTACTGTGTGCCATGGAAAGTTTATGAAGCAAAATTGGCTAAGGAATACTGAAGGAAAGTTCCATGTGTTTTTTTCTCCATACTTTATGGTGGATTTAGCTAACCGTGGGCAGCCGCAGGCAGTAAACTTTGTTTTATTGTTTCTGATGCTGGTGGTGACGTGTTGCGGAGAGATGCGGGGGGAGGACAGCAGTGGTTGTGGCGGGGAAGAAAGAGGTCAAGAGTCCCATCTCTTCATTATTGTCAGGCAAGTTGTTTTTGGGAAGTGTCCGTGCACAGGAAATTGATGAGGAAAGGAAAGGTCTAATCTGTAATGCATCAACAGTCAAAGATTGAATCATGGGAAAGGCACATTAAACATGAGGCATCCAATGGATCAATGAGTGTTTGTTTGCCCGCAATAGAATAGATATATGCAACTTCAGCACACTTAAAGGCACATCTTCTACTTGCACCAGTGTTGTGGAATAAACAGCAGGAAGCAGGTAGGTCACAGTTTGTTGGGGTGGTTGGACAGATTGTGAGGTTGTGTGGTCCAGGGATGAGGAATAATCTGCGGCTTCAGTTGGAAAGTAGTACGCAGATCTTCAGGACATTGAGATGGATTGCTCGAAGCTGCTGGGGATGGATACAACAGATACTGCAGGATGGAATAGAGTCATTGTCAGAGAGTTTTACCGCATTGACCAAGGCTCTTTGGAACAGGTTGCCTAAGCAAGCTCGGCTCACCTGATTATCCCTGGCCTGGTCCCTCCAAACCTTTGATGTTCATGTACCAGTCCAAGTGTGCAGGGAGGAGCTGCAGATGTTGGCTTACACCAAAGATAGACACAAAATGCTGGACTACCTCTGCGGAACAGGCAGCATCTCTGGAGAGAAGGAATGGGTGACCTTTTGAGCCGAGATCCTTCTTCAGACTCTTTGAGTGGAGACCCTTTTTTAGGCCAAGGTCTGGTACAATCATAATTATACCTGTCTTTACCACATCCTCTGCAACCTGTTCCACATCTGCACCACCCACTGTGTGGAAACAATGGCCCCTCAAAATCCTTTTAAATGTTTCCCCTCTCATCTTCAAGGTGAGCTCTCTAGTTTTAGACTCCCGTATCCTGGGGAAAATGGCTATGGCTATTTACCTTATCTGTAGAGCTAAATTCTTGTGTGGCGTGGGACAGTATCAAGATGAGTTACATGCTACTTTCCTCTCCTTAACTACAGTTCCAGCACCACAGCATTAGTGGGTTGGGGGTGGATTAGGAAGAAAACATTACTTTTGCAGGTGTTATTACAAATACACCATCTGTTCCAAAGTACTTAATTCCTAGCCTATATATCTTCCTCACTTCCAAATTTGAGGAAGGGACATTCCTGCTATTGAGGGAGTGCAGCGTTGGTTCACAAGGTTAATTCCCGGGACTGTTATTATGCTGAGAGAATGGAGCGGCTGGGCTTGTATAGTCTGGAATTTAGAAGGATGAAACAGGACCTTATTGAAACATATAAGATTATTAAGGGTTTGGACACGCTAGAGGCAGGAAACATGTTCCCGATGTTACGGGAGTCCAGAACCAGGCCCGCATTTTAAGAATAAGGGGTAAAGCCGTTTAGAAGAGATTAGGAAACAATTTTTCACACAGAGAGTTGTGAGTCTGTGGAATTCTCTGCCTCAGAGGGTGGTGGAGGCCGGTACTCTGGAAACTTTCAAGAGAGAGCTAGATGGGGCTCTTAAAGATAGCAGAGTCAGGAGATATGGGGAGAAGGCAGTAACGGGTGTACTGATTGTGGGTGATCAGCCATGATCACATTGAATGGCAGTGCTGGCTTGAAGGGTCGTATGTCCTACTCCTGCACCCATTGTCTATTGTCTCAACTATCCATTTCTTTCTCAGTCAATCTCTATATTTCTATCCCAGGCAGTCCACTATATACCCGCTTATCTCTTTACCTGTCTCTATCTATCTATCCTGCTATCTATCTGTGCTCTGCCTGTGTCAGTCCAATTATCCTCCTTTCTGGTCTCTTTGTCAGGATTACACAACATTGACATCCTCCATTATATCGTTGCTGACAGCACCCTTGTCTATTTTACTTTAATTAATCGGGGGGTGCAATTTGGGACCTTTTCCATGTGGCAGGAGCATGCTTAAAAATGAGTACATATAATTTTTTAAGTGGCACGCCTGTCTCTGCAAAATAATCTCACTCTTCTGAAAGACCACTGTAGGACCTCAAATGAGAAAGGAATATCAGCTCTGTACATGTAAGATGTATGACATACTATAGAGCAATGATAAATTTGTATATGTATCTTTAACAGAGCAAAGTAAGAAACGTCATTATTTAAGTTTTGCTATGTACGATGTGCAGAATGAAACTCCCTCAATTTCTGTTCGCATTTTAAACCTAGTGTTTAAATAAAAGCTGGTAAAGAATTTCAGAATATGTTTTATCGCTCACTATATAGAGTACATTTTGAAATTTTTAATGCAAAGACCAGAATATTAGTTTACTATTAATGATCTAAATTATTTGTCAATTGAACTTTGCTGTTTGTTAACAGCTGTGGAAGTGGCTCCCGTTTTCCACTACTTTCATAAAGGAATATAAAAAGCCATTCAGGTTTCTTAGGAGTGTCGAAAGAACTGCAGATGCTGGTTTAAATTGAAGGTAGGCACAAAATGCTGGAGTAACTCAGCGGGACAGGCAGCATCTCTGGAGAGAAGAGATGGGTGATGTTTTGGGTCGAGACCCTTCAGACGCCTTCTTCTTCAGATTTTGAAGAGGGGTCTTGAGATACTGTCTGTCCCACTGAGTTACACCAGCATTTTGTGTCTACCTTAGGTTTCATAGGATATCCCCAAGCCTGTTTTACATCTACATTACCAGAATGTCTGATTGTGATGTGCCTTTTAAAATACTGACATGCTATTTCCTGCACACTAAGCTGGGACTGCAACAAAATGTTGCTGTTAGTTTATGGGAAGTCACTTAATGATGTATATTGCTGAGAGAAAGGGATGAAGTAGAATAAAGATGTCAGAATTTCACCTCTGAGGTTGAGCTAAAATTGCTATCCTCACAATAATTTGGAGGTAATAGTCCCGAGCAACAAAATATGATTGAGACTTGTATAATCTCCGTGATAGAGAAGCTAAATTAAAAATCATAAGTTTGTAAATGTGAACTTGCTTATTCTCTCAGCTATCTATCTTGCACTTTGGGATTGCAGTTTATTCTGAATAACTTGCATGATTATAAGTCCTCCATTAGAATGTTGTTATTCTGCTGAACCTGTAAACATAGTAGTGTCTTTGAAACAGTGAACAGAAAGGGCTGATGTGCTTTGAATCCAATGCACTGACCATATGCTACATACACTGGCACCGGATTGTAGCAAAACATTGATTGTAATCTGGGAGTAAATTAATTATACAATTAGCAGGGATAGACTTGAATATAATCATGCAAAATGGAACACTTAAAACCTAATTAATCAGCCAGACAGTTTATCCATTTATTTCAGAAGGCATACTTAAACAAGGTACCACAACACTGTGAAATTCGCCGAATGCAAGCAGATTTTTTAAATTATGTAATTAAGACATATCTAGGATGTTTAAACCTTGAGGACTCAAAATGTTGAATAACTATCAGATCAGTAGTAATAATGTGAGTATTGAACTACAAATATTATCAGTAAATGCTCTATATTACAATTAGCTGGATAGCTATTGAATTTAAAATGCAAGTGGCGACAATAAATAAGGGACATATTTGAAAATAAGTGTATATTTATTGCATATAATTTGTGCAATTATGTGCAAATATGATAATAATAATAGTGAATAAAATTTATTTAATTTATGCCCAGGGATGAAAACAATATTATTAATTTCATGAAATCATCTGATTCAATTGGTAATTGAAAATAAAAAATAAATACTGGGAACACCGGTCAGGCAGTAAATATGGAAAGAAAAACATAGTTAATTTTCAGAATGCTGACCTTCCATGAGATTTGGGAATACGAGCAAACAAACTAGGTTTAAATTACAAGGAATGTCCAGTGGTTCAATGGCTCAATGATGTTTTTATTGCCGCATGTGTGAAGTGCAAACACACAGTTAAATTATTTTCTTACATACAGTCCAGTAAAGTATCGCCATACCTAAGCACGATCCCTTACTAGCAAAATGTACCGAGAGTGTACAGAAATATGAGCTCGCAAGCAAGAGACACCAGGTTTAGGCGCCATTTTCAAAGTCCAGCCCGCGCTCTCGGCCTTATGAGCGGTGCCCAATCCAGGCGAGGCCCAGGCTGCTGCGGGCCTCCAGCCATCACCTTCCTTGGACGTGTGGATCGACCAGCGAGCCCATAGAAACATAGAAATATAGAAACATAGAAATATAGAAACATAGAAAATAGGTGCAGGAGTAGGCCATTCGGCCCTTCGAGCCTGCACCGCCATTCAATATGATCATGGCTGATCATCCAACTCAGTATTCTGTACCTGCGTTCTCTTCATATCCCCTGATCCCTTTAGCCACAAGGGCCACATCTAACACCCTCTTAAAAATAGCCAGTGAACTGGCCTCAACTACCTTCTGTGGCAGAGAATTCCACAGATTCACCACTCTCTGTGTGAAAAATGATTTTCTCATCTCGGTCCTAAAAGACTTCCCCCTTATCCTTAAACTGTGACCCCTTGTTCTGGACTTCCCCAACATGGGAACAATCTTCCTGCATCTAGCCTGTCCAACCCCTTAAGAATTTTGTAAGTTTCTATAAAATCCCCCCTCAATCTTCTAAATTCTGGCGAGTACAAGCCGAGTCTATCCAGTCTCTCTTCATATGAAAGTCCTGACATCCCAGGAATCAGTCTGGTGAACCTTATCTGTATTCCCTCTATGGCAAGAATACTCCCTCTATGGCAAGATTTTTCCCTCTTCTCGGAGCTATCACTGATAGGGTGAGGGTAGGTGATCCCAATGTTGCAGTGTTTTCTGGGTGATAGAATAATGGTGGCAATAAGTGAAGGAGAAAGAAAAACTAGAGGAAATGTTAAAGCTGTTAAAATGCAGGTCACAGCTGTTGCTGAGAGTTTTAGAGATACAGGCCCTTCGGGCCCACCAAGTCCACGCCGACCAAAACGATCCCCGCACATGAACACTATACTACACACACTAGAGACTATTTACACATACACCAAGCCAATTAACCTACAAACCTGTACGTCCTTGGAGTGTGGGAGGAAACTGAGGATCTCGGAGAAAACCCACGCAGGTCATGGGGAGGATGTACAAACTCCGTACAGACAGTCGGGATCGAACCCGGGTCTCCGGCGCTGTAAGCGCTGTAAAGGCAGCAACTCTACCGCTGCGCCACCGTAACGTGCTGTTGAAACCAGAAAGCGGCTGGAAATGCCGGGCAGATCAGGCAGTGTCTTCAGAGGAAGGTAAACTCAGTTCATATTAAAAGTGCGTAACCTTACGGTAGAACAGACCAATTCAAAGTGTGTGCCTGAAATTGATGCATGCAGTATTGAGTTCTGAAGACTAATGGGTGCCCAGATGGAAGTTGAGATGCTGTTGCTCATGCTTATATTGGGCTTTGCTGGAACAGCATGGAAGGCTGAAGACAGATAGATCAGAGTGGCAGTGGGATGACAAACTAAAGTAACAGGTGAATGTAGTCTGAAGAAGGGTCTCGACCCGAAATGTCACCCATTCCTTCTCTCCAGAGATGCTGCCTGTCCCGCCGAGTTACTCCATCATTTTGTGTCTATTTTAGATGAATTAAAGGTCAGGGTCACTCCTGCGGACTGTGCTAGGCAAATGCAAGCTCCAAATCTGTGTTTTGTTGGTTTCTCAATGTAAAGAAGAACATATCTACACGGGAGAACCGTGGTTTCACTTGAAAGGACCGTGTGGGTCTCTAGATTGTATGAAAGGCTGAGGTAAAAGAACAGGTGTTGCATTTCCTCCTGTTAGATGAGAACGTGTTAACAAAGGGGAAGTGGTTAGTGGAGATGAAAACTGAACCAGGGAGTTACAAAGGGAAAATCCCTCTGGAATGCTGACAGCAGAAGATTTCAGTTAGTTCATTTGATTCGATTTAGGGGTGATCTTCTTGAGGTGTGTAGGATCACGAGAGGAATAGACAGGGTTAATACACTGTGTCTTTTACCCAGATTTGGGGAAGTGAGAACCGGAGGACATAGGTTTAAAGTGAGGGGGAAAAGATTTAATAGGTACCTGAGGGGCAACATTTTTACACAAAGGATGGTAGATATATGGATCGAGCTGCCAGAGGAGGTAGTTGAGGCAGCTACTATCATGACATTAAAAAAAAACATTTGGACAGGTACAATGATAGGATTAGAGGGATATTGGCCAAACACAAGCAGATAGGACTAGTATAGATGGGACATGTTGGTCAGCATGGGTAAGTTGGATGGAAGGGCCAGTTTTCACGCAGAATTACTCTATGACTCTATCACTGGGAATTAGATGAGATTGAGGTAAGGTATGTAAAATTGAGAGTGTGTACGTTCTCCCTGTGACCACGTGGGTTTTCTCTGGGTGCTCCAGTTTTCTCCCACACTCCAAAGACAACGGGTTTGTTGGTTAATTGACTTCAGTTAAGATTGTAAATTGTCCCTAGAGTGTAGGATAGTGCTAGTGTACGGGGTGATGATCACTGGTCGGCGCGGAATCGGTGGGTTTCCGCGCTGTAAAAGCAACATAATTCCAAATATATGCCAGCTGCTTTGTTGCTTTCCACAATTTCCCAGACTGTTTTAGACTCCCTTTATCCACAGTAGCTAAAATAATTTAAGAAATATATTTATGTGAGTGAAATAGCTATCAACTCTAAAGACGGCCTTATTATGTGTACATTTAAATTTTTATTTAGTGGTTATTGCCTGATAATGTGCTAAGAATTACTGAAAAAAGCAAATCCACCATTGAATCTCTTAAAAACTTAAAAAAACACCTGAATAATATTCTATACTATTTTGATAGCAATTTGTTCATTAAGATTTCCCACAATTCTGTGGCTGCCAAATTGAACAGACAACTGAATTAGACACAAAATGCTGGGGACAGGCAGCATCTTTAGTTTAGTTTAGGGGTACAGTGCGGAAACAGGCCCTTCGGGCCCCGGGATCCGCACCGACCAGCGATCCCTGCTCATTTACCAAGGCAATTAACCTACAAACCTGTACGTCTTTGGAGTGTGGGAGGCAACCGAAGATCTCAGGTCAAGGGGAGAAAGTACAAACTCCGTACAGACAGCACCCGTAGTCGGGATCGAACTCGGGTCTCCGGCGCTGCATTCTCTTTAAGACAGCAACTCTACCACTGCGCCACCCGTGACCGCCCTCTGGAGTGAAGGAATATGTGATGTTTCGGGTCGAGGCCTTGGCTTTGTCAGTGATTCTCCAGAAATGACCACTAGGAGATGTGCAAGTTTTCCAGGATGATTTTCTCTTGCTGATTTTTCTCTCCATGTGAGAAGGTATCTTGTCACCACTTATGTGCTAAGAACCACATTTTTTTTTAACTGAAATTGTGATGCAACATAATTGTGTTTGTAAATTAGATTGATTAGTTCTCTATATGAAAAGTGTTTGCACATCAGTGTGTTTTCTCTACTAATAAAGTCTAGTGGTATCAAATTTGTAAGTGAAAGAGTTTTGTTTTGAGTTCTCCACTTTCTACCAAATATTGATTCACTTTGTCAAAGTAAAAAATTGTATTTACAACCCAATTTGCTAGCGAGAATCAACAGTAAAATTCAAACACAACCATTCCAAAAGTATTTATAATATGGAAATCCTATCTTAAGAAGAGTTTTGATCAAAAACATTGTGTCAATTTCCCATCACAAATGCTGGCTTATCTACTGAATTCCTCCAGCAATTTGTTTTTATATATAATATACGTGGGGTTCACATAAGATTGCCTTCTATTGTAAAAAGGACATGGTTCTTATTACTTTTGTCTTCCATATTTCTACTGAAAGTTTGATATTCCATGTCTCTTTGACTTGGGACCTTGGAGGTGAAAGAATGGATTTCTCCCACTTTGGGAGAATTTAAACAACTTTTCTTTGATCCCTCTTTCCTCCGCTTAATGCTGCTACTCAAGGTGCCCCTTGCAGTCAGGGTAGTGCAGCTCACGAAACCAAACTGCCTCCACTCCTGAGTGCTGAGGGATCGGGGTGTAATTGCCAATTTCCTGGGCTGCCCTCCTTTCCCCAACTCATTGAATCGTTGCACCTCTGAGCCTCGGTGGTGAATGTCAGCGAGCTGTTAGAAGTTGGAAGCATGGGAGCTCAGCATGATTGAAATGGACTAATCGCCACATGCATGCAAATTCAGCAAGAGACACTGGACAGTGACAGCCTACAATTTTCCTTTCCTGGTAAGAGAGGAGATTGAAGCTGTTTTCATGTACATGCTACCAGTGCTAGTGGCAGTGACTTGTGTTAATTCTTTCATGGTCAACTGCAACTGGAAAAAAGGTTTACCGAGATTCATGAAAGCCAATATTGTCACATTATGTGCCAGTGCCAGTGCCAGTGCCAGTGCCAGTGCCAGTGCCAGTGCCAGTGCCAGTGCCAGTGCCAGTGCCAGTGCCAGTCCCGCTTGAGCAGATCTCAGTGAAACATGCTAGAGCTTGGTAAATGTTAAACTTTAAGGATCTGCCTGGGATCCTCGGGGTCCTTTGGCTTATCTATTTAATGTATAGCTAAGATATACCCAAAGTGCTGGAGTAACTCAGCGGGTCAGCAGCATCTCCGGAGCAAAAGGATGGATGATGTCTTGGATCAGGACCCTACCCCCGATTCTTTTCTCCAGAAATGCTGCCTGACCTGCTGAGTTACTCCAGCACTTTGTGTCTGGTATAAACCAGCATTTGCAGCTCCTTTCTACACACTGTAATAACTATAGTTAATTGGCCATGTGATTTTGTTTAGTTTATAGATGCAGCGTGGAAACAGGCCCTTCGGCCCACCAAAGCCTCGCTGACCTGCGATCCCCACACACTAATGCTATCCTACGCACCAGGGACAATTTACAATTATACCAGGCCAATTAACCTACAATTCTGTACGTCTTTGTTCTGTGAGAGGAAACAGGAGCTCCCGGAGAAAACCCACGCTGGTTAAGGGGAGAACGTACAAACACTGCACAGACAGCCCCTGAATTCAGGATTGATCCCGGGTCTCTGGAACTAGTCACGTCAAGTCAAGTTTATACGTCACATACGCACACGAGATGTGCAGTGAAATGAAAAGTGGCAATGCTTGCGGTTTGTGCAAAAACAAAACTACAAAACAGAATGAAACAGAATCACATATTCACATATTACATATTTGAAGGAGGAAAAAACCAAAAAAAACCCCAAAAAACACCAATTTTAAAAAGACACCACACACAGTAAATTGGTACAGTAAGTTAGTCCCTGGTGTGATAGGAGTTTATAGTCCTATCAGCTACAGTCAACTACAAGGCTGAAACTCCACCGCTGCGCCTCCGTGACCGTAAATAGTCATTATTTTTTAAAGAAATTTGTATTTTGAATGAATTGAAGCTAATTTGATTTGTCCCCAGCTGTCTAAAACAATTAACTTAAAATTGTATACCTGAATCGCATATAAATGGGGAACATGTATTAAGTGTTGTTAGTCACAGATACCTGCTGTGACCAGTGCAGCCAGCACTGAGTATTGTCTTTTTTTCAATGTACATATGTTCTTTGAGGAATATAATTCCTTTAATTACAGGAAATGAACACCACACATAGTGCTGTTACATCTGCATTCCAATTGTGGTGCTGAGGTTTTGATATGAAGGCTTGTTTATTGGGAGTGAGCGCATGCAGGTGCTTATAATAGAGCTGGTACTAATCCAGCCCACTCCATGAGAAATAGTTCAAGCATCTGGCATATTTCTCACCCTTCAAACACTGCTCTTCAGAACATCAATCTTTTTTCCCCCCCTTTCTTTTTCTCAGAAAGGATTTTTCTCTCCTTTTTATCACCACCCCCAAAATCTAAATGCCTCTAAGCCACACAAAAACATTGCATTCAGGATGAGCAGTGGAGCATGTGTGCCTTGCCTGATGTCTCAGTTTTTTCCCTTCCCATTCTCAATCCCCTTCACAGTTGTTTTAATGTATTATCCTCAGTGCACAGAAGTGCAGCATTTATATTTTGGACAGGTCACACCCTCAGCCTCCAATAGGGCAATCTGAAGGGTTATAACCAACGGGCCATCTCAATTTAGAATTTAAAAAGGGACCAATTTTTCTAAGGGATTTTTTTTTTTTTTGGAGAGCAGCACGGTGGCGCAGCGGTAGAGTCGGATCCTTACAGCGCCGGAGATCCGGGTTCGATCCTGACAACGGGTGCTGTCTGTAAGGAGTTTCTACTTTTTTCCACATGATCTGCATGGGTTTTCTCCCGGATCTCCGATTTCCTCCCACACTCAAGAGACGTACAGGATGGCAGGATAATTGGCTTGGTAAAAATTGTAAATTGTCCCTTGTGTGGAGAATAGTTCTAGTGCTGGTTGGCGCAGGCTTGGTGGGCCGAAAGGGCCTGATTCTGTGGTGTATCTCTAAACTAAACATTAATCCAATGAAAGGCATTAACATTTGTCTTGGAAAAGTATGCGTAAAGCTTTCCAACTGAATATAAACATATTCAGTAGTTGGTTACCTTCTTTATGGCCTTCCCTCTGGGCCAAGGATGACTTGCCTCCAATCTGATTCTGAAGTGCAGAGGTTGCCTGCACATGGCCCGGTTGTTGTACATCAGACACAACGGACAGAGAGAGAGTGTCATCCTCTAGCAAGAAGGCCCAAGATGATCAAGATGTTCACAGGTTACGGGGAGTAGGCAGGAGAATGAGGTTGAGAGGGAAAGATAGGTTAGCCATGATTGAATGGCGAAGTAGACTGGATGAGCTAAATGGCCTAATTCTGCTCCTGTGGCTTACGGACATGATTGAAGGGCAGCATGGTGGCGCAGAGGTAGAGTTGCTGCCTTATAGCGCTAGAGATCCGGGTTTGATCCTAACAATGAGTGCTGTCTGTATGGCGTTTGTACGTTCTCCCCACGACCTGCGTGGGTTTTCTCTGGGAGCTCCGGTTTCCTCCCACACTCCAAAGAATGACTGGTTTGCAGGTTAATTGGCTTGGTAAAACTGTAAATTGTCCCTAGTGTATAGGGTGGTGCCAGTATGCAGGGAGACCACAGGTCAGTGTGGACCCGGTGGGCTGAAGGGCCTGTTTCTGCACTGTATCTCTAAGGTCATCTAAATTGTCCCGAGTATGAGTAGGATAGCGTCAGTGTGCGGAGATCACTAGGTGGCGTGGACGTGGTTCTGAAGAAGGGTGTCGACCGAAACGTCACCCATTCCTTCTATCCAGAGATGCTGCCTGTCTCGTTAACCTAAAATCAAGTTCTGCTGTAGAAATCCAGGAGACGCACACTCTCTGTCTTTCCCACATTGTCCTTATCCTTTCAGGACTTTCATCTACTGTGTAGGAAGGAGGGTCTGAAGAAGGGTTTCGATCCAAAACGTCAACCATTCCTTCTCTCCAGAGATGCTGCCTATCCCGCTGAGTTATTCCAGCATTTCGTGGCTATCTTTCACCTCCTGTGCTCCCTCCTGGGTCCCTGTTTCTCACACTGTCCCTGCACCCATGGGGCTATCTCCCCTCATTGCCTTTAAACTCACAGCTATTTACTCTCCAGTGCTGCCTCTAAAAGCATTGGACATTCTGACATAAGTACTGAGGTACTGTTCTCAGTAGTCAGGGAAGCAGGTTAAAAGATTTGCCATTTTTTAATTTTCTGTTCATCCACCAGTGACTGGTTGAAAATGACACAGGAAAATTGAACTTTGTAGACACAGAGCGTCTCTGGAGAAAAACGATGGGTAACGTTTTGGGGAAGGACCCTTCTTCAGACAGGGTCAGACTGGGCCATTCTTTTCTCCAGAGATGCTGCCTGACCCGCTGAGTTACGCCGACACTTTGTGCCTATCATTGATATAATCCAGCATCTGCAGTTCTTTGTTTCTACAAATTAAACGTTATTCTTGCCGGGCCTGCATCCCACCCTCAATTTCCCAACCCATTGCCGTCATACCCTTTGGACTGGCCAATATTTATTTTGCAACCAATATCAGTGCAGGTAGATAGAGTTATTATCTTCATTGTGTGTGGTAGCTTCCTGTGTAACAAAGAGGCAGCAAGATTTCTTGCATTCCTGCAGTTTATTACTCACAGGAGTGTTTCGCTGGTTGTAAGTGGCTTTAATATGCCCTGAGGCTATGAAAGTCACAATATAAAGAGCATCTGCCTTCCTTCCTACACACTGTGCATAAATGATGTATTTGCTTTCTTACTTGTCCAACTTGTCTCCAATATAAAGGAAGGTATCCCACGCCATTGTGGCACGAGTGGGGGACTGATTTGTGGAAATTTGGGGAAAAGAAATGTCTAACCTGTATTGATCTATTGTACAGCCTCCGAAAATGTCGGATGGATTTTCCGCAAGGTCAATGTATTGTATATATTTATCATTTGAATAAAGTATATTTTGAAATAAAAGTCTAACTTGTCTCCATTGCATGTTCAGCTAAGATTAAGCAGTTCTACAGTTATACAGAATGAATGTTTGGGAAAGATTTAACTGGAACCTGAGCGGCGACCTTTTCACACAGATTGTGGTGGGTGTATGGAACGAGCTGCCAGAGGAGGTATTTTGGGCAGGTACTGTAATACTTAAAAGACGTTTGGACGGGGACATGGATAGGAAAGGTTTAGAGGTTTATGGGCCAAATGCTGGCTGGTGGAACTAGCTACTAGCCCATGTTTGGCCCATATCCCATTAAACCTTTCCTATCCGTGGGCTTAGATGGATCAACTTAGCCTGCATGGGCAAGTTGGGCCATTAGACCTGTTTCCGTGCTGTTTGACAGTATGGCTTTATTTAAAATTTAGAGTCAATCAGCTGCGGAGGAACCGGGGAAAGGCAAATAGACTCAACAGATTGGTTGCAAATGCGGTTCCTGAAATGTACAGAGTAAGAGGGAACACGAGTAGACAATGAATTTGATGTAGAACACAAAAGTGCTGGAGTTCTGGAGAAAATAAATAGGTGAGGTTTCGGGTCAAGACCCTTCTTCAGAGATGCTGGCTGAGCTGCTAATTTACTCCAGCTTTTTGTATCCATATTCGGCTTGAATTTGATGTTGGGATCTTCAGTTGGCTGAAGGTTGTAGCCATCTATTGGAGCCAGTTACATGATCCACAGATACTTTTAAAAATTAGTTGAATGTCGACGGCAACTGATACATAAGGAATTATATCCCAGAGGAAAATCACCAACATTCATTCTGTTGATTTTAGCACTCAACAAGGTGGGAAAAGGGAAGGCATTGTAGTATACAGTGATGAGATGAAAAATAAAGGTACTGTTTAAAATGGATGTCCTGACCTGCAGCCAAGATCCTATTCACTGGGCTTGACATGATGAATGACCACCCAGGCATGTGTACGAAAAACTGTTTGAACTCCTGGAGAAGGACTGTTCACTCATAGCAGTATCTCACTAAAACTAGGCAATCTAATAATACATTTGGATTGAACCGCAATCTAATTACACCCTAATAAAAGTGTTTAAAAGTTTGCGTTACTTGTTGCTCTACTGTGGTTCTTTTGAAGAATTATGAGCTGTGACTTTCATTAAGAACATGTTTATGCATGAATGTTCTTTCAGGAAATATTGAAGGCTTAATCATCACACAGGGGTGACGCGCACACTCACACGGACACACACACACGGTCACACGCACGGATACGGACACGGACACACACACGCACGGATACGGACACACACGCACGGCCACGGACACACACACACGGTCACACGCACGCACGGACACGGACACACACATGCACGGACACACACCCACGGACACACACGCACGGCCACGGACACACGCATGGACCCACACTCCCGCATGGACACGGACCCACACGCACGCACGCACGGACACACACACGGACGCACACACACACTTTATTTGTCCTTCTGAGATGGGGTTGTGTTCTGCTTCTACTGCCTTTGTTGAAGTTAACTCCTTGTACATAAATCAAAGATTGAACATGGAACACTTCTGTTTTTTGGGAGTTAACAATGTCCACTTATTCAATAATTTGGGCCAAGGCAGAAAGAAGCAAGTTATTGGGAAAGCTCTGAAAATGAACACCTCCACATTCTTTATCAATACTAATATTTCCTTTCATCCTGCCAAGTAAAATATTTACACTTTCGCAAAAAATGTTTTTATGCCATTGTTCACATTGAATATAATGCTATTACTTAGATTAAAATCCACCCCTACCTTGATTTGCTGCAGTATTCGGGGGGGGGGGGGGGGGGGGGGGGGGGTAGTTGATTTCTTTTATTCATATTTTTTACTCTACTATTGAACATTTTTCTGCAAATCTGAAACTTTTAAAATTCAAATAGAAAGTTCATTTCCTCAGCAACGTGAGAGAACCCATCCATATATTCTAAAGGATACAATGCGCTTTCAGTACTCAAAAGGTTAGTGGATGCTTAATTCATGAGTACGTTCCATTTAGCTTGATCTGCTAACCCAGTGGTTGTGGTCTCATTAGCAGTTTCCTATTTAATCTGGATGCAGATCCTGGTCAATTAAATGACAAGCCTTTTGTATGTGGAACCTGAGAAAAATCAGCTGTTTACTTTTGTTGGGATTAATTTTGTTCATTATTATTTCAGCAATGTTAATTCATGACCACAGCAGCATGAAAAAAAAACGAAGGCATAATTTAACTTTGAGTCAGCCTTTCAAAGCAACTCTCTGGCAAGAATACAAATTAGCAAACAAATGTCAGCAATCAGCAAGATGAGTCTCACCATAAATTGCAAGAGACATATATTAATCTGTTTTAAATTCTTACTTTTTATCCACAATGGATGTTACTGCTCAGAGTAGTGCTGGTGGGCAGGCATCATATTTAATGCAATTACAAACTTTCCTTTCAGGTTTTCTCAATAATCAACAGATAGATCCTCTGTATTATCAATTAGTTCCTGACATGTCAGGGACAAACAAGCACAATATTGGGTATAGTACTATGATCTATCCACTCCTCTATCCACTCCTCTGATCCCTAAAGATGAAAATCAAAAGCCAATTTAATTTGTTTTATAGGATTTTTTTCCAAAGATAGGATAATTATTTTGCGAATTCTTAGAACTTCAATAGCATGGAGCGTTTTTACTGCACATTCATCACAAGCACACTCTGTTCATTTTGGAGCTAAAACAAATTTGTGCAATTGAGTGGATGAATATTCTTTCAGGAAATATTGAAGGCTTAATCATCACACAGGGGTGACGTGCACACTCACACGAACACACACATGGTCACACACACGCACGGACACACACACTCGCACGGCCACGGACACAAGCACGGACACGGACACACACGCACGGCCACGGACACACACAAGTTTTGAAGATTTCAAAGTCATGTTTGTGAATAACTGTGACTTGCCCAAGAATCAATGGTAACATCAGCACTAAAATACATCGTTTTACAATAATACTCTGTACAATTGAAATTAAAGCACAGCTTGACACTTGAAAATAGCTTTCTTGTTCTAACTTGGAACTAACTAGAGAAGATTTCCTACAAAATATATTATGGTTTGTGTTCGACAGTTATTGATTACAATGTATTGAGACCTGCAAGTGTTTTTTTTTTCGTAACTGCCGGTGAGGAAAAGCCTATTCGGTTTACGTAAAGTTGCTGTGGATAATGATTGAGCAGCCTGGTTTACATCTTGCCCTTTTTTTTGCCACTGAGGTAAATAGGAAGAAAACTCACAATTGTGAAAGGAAACAACAATCTACTAGTGCAAATTTGCCAGTATCGCACCAAATCCTCCATGTCTTGCAAATGTTTACATCAAACCTCTCGAGTTGTATGCCCTGCAGTTAAGAAAAATCTCAAACTGGTCACAATGTGCAAGGCAAACCTTATGGTGGATATTAAAATGGAGTAGCACAGGGTATTGGTGGTGTGGGGGATGGGAGTGATTGGGAAGTGGCTCACATTTACCAAAAGGATTGAAAACTATTTTGTGGGGAGATCAGCACAAAAAAAACATGAATTAATTGGTTCCAACAAAAATAGCTGTTTTTTTTGCCTCACTTAATTATGGCAAATAACCAAATACATTTTCCCCATTGCATATTGTAATTGTATCTGTGCGTGCAGTAAATATAATTATTTTTCCACCTTTCAATTACATCTGTTCAACATAAGGATTTTTATAATGAAGGCCAAGAATAACAGCAAACTTAAAATATTAAACAACCTTCCTTCTTCATCAAATATTTCCACAATCGTACTTTGTGTCACATTAGATTAAGCTATATTAAGAGTGAGTTGGATGTGGCCCTTGTGGCTAAGGGATCAGAGGGTATGGAGAGAAGGCAGGTTTACTGAGTTGGATGATCAGCCATGATCATATTGAATGGCGGTGCAGGCTCGAAGGGCTTGGCCTACTTGCACTAATTTCTATGTTTCTAATGTTTAGATCTGTTTTACATTTTTTATTTAGAATCTCTTTCCAAATTTGATTATTTATTGCAGACATTTTTTACAGTTTGATATTTGAATCTTTTTTTGAGGTTCTGAAAAAAAGGTAACAAAAATAAATACAGTTGGCGTTAACATTTGGAATGTACTGTAAAGATAACTGTTAAACATTGTCAAAGGAAGAAAACAAAAATGAGTGATCTTGTTCACCGTGTCTGTTTATTTTACTAGAATTGAAGAAATTGCACTAATTTCCCTAATGTACTGAAGGTGATTTAAGGAGGGGAAAACAGTGAGATTTGGTGAGAGAATGATACCTTGGTTCGGGCAGGGATGATGTCATTGGGACTTACCAAGGGTAGAATCCCATCAGGAAACATTCTAACCACTCACTGAGCTTGTGAGGTTGATAAGTCTTTGATTAATTGGCCTTTGGGTTTACACAAAATGCTGGAGAAACTCAGTGGGTGCAGCAGCATCTATGGAGCGAAGGAGATAGGCAACGTTTCGGGCTGAAACCCTTCTTCAGACTTCAGATTAATTGGCCTTGATGAGTTATTCTGATGGCACTAGACCTGTTGTTAAGGTAGAGGCTGTTTAGTTTAGAGTTAAGCGCAGAAACAGGCCCTTTCGGCTCATCAAGTCCGCACCGACCAACGATTCCTACACACATTAGAGACAATTTACATTTACACCAAGCCAATTAACCCTGCAAACCTGTATGTCTTTGACATACAGGTTTGAAACCGAAGATCTCGGAGAAAACCCATGCAGCAGGTCACGAAGAGAATGTACAAACTCCATACAGACAAGCACCGGTAGTCAGGATCAAACCCGGGTGTCTGCCGCTGTAAGGTAGCAGCTCTACCACTGCACCACCGAGCCGTGCTGTTGCAGTTACTACGGTGGAAAGTGTGGTTTCGCTGAAGGCAAGAATGTAAGCTTTGAAACTCTTTCATGTCCAAGCGATGAGATTGTGTATTGTTTATCTGAGCCTGAGCAATTAGGCAAGAGGAGAGCGACAAAGACGTACTCGTAGGCCGAGAGCTGTAACTGGGAGCCAATTATTGAGGTCATAGTCTTGTTGATACAATGAAGTGACTTCTCTTGCTCAGACATATCGATGTCAGGTACGTGGTGAGATGTCATGGTGTTGGTTCCAGAATCAAAGATTAGAGAAAAGGACAGCACGATGCTGTCAATACACTTCATTCAATGATTTTAGATTCCATGACCCAGGAACTGCAAATAAGGAAAAGTGCTAGAAAGATCCCTATGAATTACTAGATTACCATTTTAGGGCTGAGGATGCTGACTGTACGGAGTTTGTACGTCCTTCCTGTGACCGCTAGGTTTTCTCCAGGTGCTCCGGTTTTCGCCCGCACTCCGCAGGTTTGTTAGCAAGTTGTAAAGTTGTCCCTAGTGTGTAGGTTAGTGTACGGGGTGATCACTGGTCAGAGCGGATTCGGTGTTTCCGCACTCTATCTGTAATGTCTAAAGTCATATACACATGGAGCTACAAGGAACTGCAGATGCTGGAATCTTGAAAAGAACACCAAGTACTGGAGGAACTCAATGGGTTGGGCAGCATCTGCGGAGGGAATGAACAGACAGACGTCTTAGGTCGAGCTCTTTGTCAGACTGAAGTAGAGACACACCTGAAATGTCATCTGTCCTTTTGCTCCACAGATGCTGCCTGATCCGCTGAGTTCCTCCAGAACATTTGAGTTTTGCTCGTGTACGTGGAACTAGTAGAAGAATAGTGTAGTAGATGTGTTAGAAGACACGGCGGTGATCAAATCAAGGGGACAAATTGCCACGAGTGGGAAACAGGAAGAAAGTGATGTAGAGCTAACCAGATAAGTTAAATAGGAGAAGGAGAGATAGCAAAGACATGGTGCGCTGAGAATGTGGGGAAAAATTAAAAATCGGGCTTAACGTAGGATTTGTAAAATTGGATGGTTAATGGTTGACAAGAGCTCAGTGGATCGAACGGCGCTCTTCTGTAGCGTTCCTCTACAGGGCTCTGTGGTGTGACCACTGGGGAGAATTCAGGTGAGTTCAGTTGAAAAGAGTTTATGTTGTCATCAAGGCTGAAGATAGACTGAAGGACTTATGAAGGGTGTGATGGGCATAAAATGAGAAGGAACAATGGATTTGGAGAAGAGAATTGAAATAGATATGTTTACGGAAGAAAACATCAATTCTGTTAATGTGGGGTTGAGAGGACTGGTACTGGGTTCCAATCATTCATCGCACAATATTAACACTCTTATTTGTTCTGGTATCAACATTATTTGAGTTGTTGATCAAGTTATGTTCCATTGGTGACCTTTCATGATGTCAGTGGATGACTTGAACATAGAAACATAGAAAATACATGCAGGAGTAGGCCACTTGTCCCTTCGAGCCAGCACCGCCATTCAATATGATCATGGCTGATCATCCAAAATCAGTACCCCATTCCTACCTTTCCCCATATCCCTTGATTCCATTAGCCCTATGAGCTAAATCTAACTGCCTCTTGAAAACATACGATGAATTGGCCTCCACTGGCAGACAATTCCACAAAAAAAAAAAAATCCTCATCTCAGTCCTAAATGGTCTACCACTTATTCTTAAATTGTAACCCCTGGTTCTGGACTCCTCCAACATGGGGACAATTTTTCCTGCATCGACCCTGTCCAATCACTTAAGAATTGTATATGTTTCTCTAAAATCCCCTCCCATCCTTCTAAATTCCGGTGAATACAAGCCCTGTCGACACATTATTTCATCATATGTCAGTCCTGCCACCCCTGGAATTAACCTAGTGAACCTACGCTGCATTCCCACATTTAGAATGAATATATAATCGGGCAGCGCAACGGTGGAGTTGCTGCCTTACAGCGCCAGAGACCCGGGTTCAAACATGACCACCAGTACAGTCTGTACAGAGTTTGTGCCTTCTCCCTGTGGCAATGTGGGTTTTCTCCTCCCACACTCTAAAGATGTATAGGTTTGTTGGTTAATTGGCTTTGGTAAAATTGTTAATTGTCCCTCGTGTGTAGGATAGTGTTAGCGTACGGGGTGATCACTGATCGGCATGGGCCGAAGGGCCTGTTTCCATGCGATATCTCTAAAATCTAAAATTAAAATCTAAAGAAAATTAAGGAGAGCAGGTAAACCTCAGTCTGAAGAAGGGTTTCGACCCAAAACGTCACCTATTCATTTTCTTCAGAAATTCTGCCTGACCCGTTGAGTTACTCCAGCGTTTTGTGTGTTAGGTTCACTATCTAGAGATGTTCATTGCCTGGCATTTGTGTGCAACGTGAATGTTATATTCTTTGTGGCACATGTCCCAAGATTGCCTCCATCTTGCTGAACACAAGCAGATGCTACTTTGTTTTATTTGAATGGCCAACAACGAACATCCACACTTCTGATCTGGATGAAGAAAACAAAGAGTTTGGTCTTTGGATGCAGCACAGAGGAGTTCCTGTAGATGAATGATCCACAACAAGTGCATTCATCTGGGCATGAAGTATGACACCTGCCAGTGGAAGCTTACCCCTTTGATTCTCATTGACTTCAGTTTCACCACAGGTCATTGATGCATCCCTGAAATGTTGCCTTGGATATCAAAGGCTGTCACTCTTGCATCATCTCTGCAGCTTTGACCATGTTTGGATCAACACAACTAGGGGTCTGGAGCCGTGTGGTTCTGGTCAATTTGGTGAGCAGTTCTTGATTGGAATGTCCTGCCTCATAGCACCCTTGGCAACATCTTCTATGACTTTACTGAAGATCGAGAATAAACTATTTGGGTTATAATCATCTGCATTTGACTTATTCTGATTATGAAAAGCATATTACGTCGCCTATCTCCTCCGCTCCATAGATGCTGCCTTACCCGCTGAGTTTCTCCAGCATTTTTTTCTATCTTAGGGCAATGTTAGGTCTGTTGGGTAGATGCCAGTGTTGAGGTTGGGTAGAAACAGTTTCTCTGGAAGTGCAGTTAGTGCTGGAGCACAACCACTTGGCATGACAGACAGGATGTTTTCTGTTTAAATGTAGTCTCTACTGTGTGCAGTGCACTGGCACTCAACCATCTTTGAAAAATTTCCCTTGGGGAAATCAAATTGATTAATGATTTGGTATGTTCGTGGCTAACCACACGACTAGTCTTTAAACTTTAGCGATACAGCGCAGAATCAGGCCCTTCGGCCCACTGAGTCCGCACCGACCTGCGATCGTCCCACACACCAGCACTATCCTACACAATGGCGACAATTTACAATTTTACCAAAGCCAATTAACCTACAAACCTGTAGGTCTTTGGAGTGTGGGAGGAAGCCAAAGCACCAGGAGAAAACCCACACGGTCACAAGAAGAATGTACAAACTCCATGCAGACAGAACCCATAGTCAGGATGGAACCCAGGTCTCTGGCACTGTGAGGATGCTTTAGAAAAAATATGCTGCTCGCATAACTTGCACATTTAGGACCATCTTTGTTCAGACCACCTCTGTACGTTCCTCCCTAGTGTGTAGGGAGTGGATGATCAAGTGGGATAAGATAGAACTTGTGTGAACAGATGATTGATAGTCAGCATTGACTCAGTGGGCCAAAGGCCCATTGCCATGCTGTATCTATAAACCTCTAAAACGAAAAAAATGAGGATGCTTCCGTTAGTGGGAGAGTCTAGGACCAGAGGATACCACCTCAAAATACAAGGACGTACCTTTAGGAAGGAGATGAGGAGGAATTTATTTCGTCAGAGGGTGGTAAATCTGTGGAATTCATTGCCACAGAAGGCTGTGGAGGCTAACGGATATTTTTAGGCTGCAGATTGACAGATTCTTGATTAGTAAGGGTGTCGGGGATTATGGGGAGCAGGCAGGAGAATGGGATTGAGAGGGAAAGATGATTGAATGGTGGAGTAGACTTGATGGGCTGAATGGCCTAATTCTACTCCAACAGCTTATGAACTTATGACCCACAATCGATTCCTTTACTCGAGCAAATCATGACATGGATTGAAAATGTAGCAAGAATTCTACATGTTTTCATTGCAGATGAGATCCATGAGGGTAGAAGTGTTCAAGGTTCCCCATCACTTGTTGAAGCTAAAACATAAATTAATGAAAAGCTTGCTGCTCAATCAAAGCAGAAGACAAGGGTTTTGCAGAGATACATAAGGTAGTTGAATTCTTCACCTCCAACCCCTTAGTAACCCCTATGTAGGAGTGGGTTCCCAGGTGAAGCAAGTATAGATGTCTTGTTATTGATTTCAGCTGGATAGTTGAACAAGAGTCAAGAGTGTAATAATTGTCATATACCAACAACAGAACTGTGAAATTCTTACTTAAAACAGCATTACATGCCCGTGAAAAAAATAGTAAGATTAAACGAGAACTTACCAGATTGAAGTTTGATCTTGATTTTATGAGGAGTTACGTTGGTGATTACGTGAAGAAGACCCGTCAGGCCGCATGCGCACCATTCTTCAAAGCAGCAGTATGAAATCACAAATAAACAACATCGAAGTAAACAGTAAGATCAGTGACTCGAGAACTACCAGGTGATCTTTCATGAGAGAGGGTTGAGCGCGGTGGGCATGTAATCACCAACGTAACTCCTCATAAAATCAAGATCAAACTTCAAACTGGTAAATTCTCATTTAATCTTACTATTTTACTTCGGAGTCACGTGAGTGATTCCGTGAAGTGTTCAAAACTTTGTGACTTCATGCCGCAGATTACAAACTCGGCATCCCACCGCATTGATTGACTCGAATGAGAAATAATGCATTGGTAGTAACATTGCATTCAATGTAGTAATATGGTTTATTTAATAATATAAACAAACAATAGTTTTTTCTTTAATACCAGGGCATTTAAACAGAACTTAAAATGGCATTAGCAAACAGCCCTGGATCAACAATCGGGCGATGATAAAAATTCTGAAACATCAGCTCATTTGCCCATCCGGCGGCCGCCAGAATATGGTCGACGGGCACGTCCTTTGCTTTAGCTGCCGAAGTAGCTGCTGCCCTAGTGGAATGAGATGTAAACACATCTGTGTTAATACCTGCATCAATCAAAACTTGTTTCAGCCACCTGGAGATAGTGTTAACTGACACTCTTTCATGTGGTTTTTTATAACTGAAAAACAATCCTTTCTCCATATTACGTAAATTCTCTGTCACTGCAATGTATTGCATGAAATGTGTTTTTACGCATAAAGCTGGATTCAAAGGATATGCTGCAAATATTATTTTAAAACCTGCGACACCTGGTCTGCTCTGTTTGAGGAGGTCGTAAATGTAAAATGTAACATTGTCCACAGCAGTTTCCATTCTGTCTAACTGTAATTTTTGTAACGTCTGTACCCTTTGTGCTGAAACCAATGCCATAAGCATGGCCAAATTTAAGGTAATTTTGGTCAACGTCAAAGATGATAAAGGAACCCACTCACGTGGTTTCCTAAGGACTACACTTACATCCCAAAGAGATATATCTAGGTTTGGGAGGTCTGGAATTAAAAATGCCTTTCATAAATCGAACCCAAGAGGGTGAGATTCAATTGCATGCTTGTCTGATTTCATCACTGAATATGATGACAAAGCACTTCTTGCTGTATTGATTGCACTATAACTTAGTCCTTCATCATAGTGAAGAGTTGACAAAAATTCCAAAACATGTGAAATACGTGCTGTACAATAATCAATATCATTTTGTACACAGTAAACTTCCCATTTCTTTGCATAACAAAAATTCTGCTTTTGAGTACTCGATCTCCAGGATGCAGTAAGCATGTCGACAGTTCGACCCGACAATCCTTGTCCCAGATATGGCCTTCTTAGAATCTGCAAAGTAACAAATCAATACGGTCATACTACGGATGACATTCGCCAGTCACTGGATTCACCAATAAATTCCTTCGTTTAGGAACAGCCATCAAAGGTTGTGTCATCAGCTGTAGGATCAAAGGATACCATGGCTGGGTAGGCCAGTCGGGTATCACCAGTACCCTGAAGCATTGTCCTGCTTGATTTTAAGCAGACATCGATTTATGAGACAGAAAGGTGGAAATGCATAAATATACATACCACCCCAATTCAGCGAGAAAGCGTCAATTGCTACTGCGCCAGGATCTGGTTCCCATGACACATATTTGGGAAGCTGGTGGTTTAGTCTAGATGCGAACAAGTCGACATCTGGTGTTCCATATTTGGCAATGATGTCTTTGAACACATCGTGATTCAGCATCCATTCTATGTTGTCATGGAATTTCCGTGACCTGGTGTCTGCCACTGTATTAAGTTTTCCTGGCAGATAAATAGCTGAAAGCCAAATGTGTTTATCAATGATCCAGATTTGGTTTACCAGTCTGTCACAAGATACCGACTTGATACCACCCATGTGATTGACATATGCCACTGCTGTGGTGTTATCAATCTGGAGCTGAACATGCAGACTGCTTTTGTTAGAACAATAAGCTTTGAGCCCATGAAATGCTCCTAAAAGCTCTAAATGATTAATTCCCCATGTCTGCAGAGGCCCAGCTTCTTCTGAACTCCATCTTCCTCCACAACTTGAATTTGTGTCTGTGGCACCCCATCCAAGTGCACTTACATCAGTCTGCAAAACCATGGAAGGTTGTTCCATGCTAAAACTACTGGAGACATTTGAATCCACCATAAAATATCAGTAATTGCTTCAGCTGATAACTGCATGGGCCTATCATAATGAGCAATTTGTACATTAAGTGCCTGCTCTTTTGCTCTTTGTAACTGTTGATAATGCAAAGGCCCAAATTGGACTGCTGGAAAGGCTGCTACCATTTTCCCCAGCATTCTCACCACTTGCCTAATTGAAGGTTTACACTTGTTTAAAAGTGTTACACAATCCTCAATTAGCTCTGTACTTTTTCCAATTGGCAAGGTAATTACCATTTTGATAGAGTTAATTGAAAACCCCAAATAGTCAAATGTGGTAATTGGCGTAAGTTTGGATTTTCCCAAATGAATGACAAACCCCACTAATTTGACAACTGCCACTGATGTTTTGGCTAAAGCTTGAGTTTGTCCAATTATAAAAATATCATCCAAATATCCCATAATCACATGGCCCTGACCTCTAAGCAACCCCAAAATTGGTTTTAACAATTTGGTGAATACTCTAGGGGCTGAGGTCAATCCATTTGGCAGTGCTTTATACTGCCATAATTGATTCATCCAATTGAATTTAAAATAACTTCTATGCTCGCAATGAGCAGGCACTGAATAATAAGCGTCCTTCAGATCTATTGTGGCCATATAACAACCTTTATAAATGAGTTGCTTGGCCGTAACCAATGTTTCCATTTTAAAGTGTCTATATAGTACAAATGTATTTAATTTTGTCAGATCCAAAATGATTCTACATCCTCCGTCCCTCTTAGGACGGGGAAAAATATTTGACACAATTTGATAGACTTGATGGTCCGTCATTTCAATTACACCTTTGTTATATAATTTTGTGATTTCAGCTTGAACCTGTATTACCTCTGTTTGTGAAAAATAAAGTGTTCTAACAGGAACATGTTGAAAAGGTAAAGTAACATTTGGAATAAATTCAATCCGAAACCCTTGAATTACACTTCTGATAAATAGATCTGAAGTAAGCTGCTTCCATTCGTTATAAAAAAGCAGTAATCTACCACCAATATTCTCTTGAGTTATATTTAATATGTTTTTATGAGAACCAGGTCCACTTACCTCCCTGGTGACTGGTACACCCTGCTGACTCCAGCCTGGGTGGATTATTTGGAATTTTTAATATTGCGCTGGAAGTCTAATACATTTTATTATAATGGAGAGAAGGAATGGGTAACGTCACCCATTCCTACTCTCCAGAGATGAATGCCTGTCCTGCTGAGTTACTCCATCTTTTCCTAAGCCCTTGTTTTGTGTCTATCTTTGGTTTAAACCAGAGGAATCGTCCCCCGATCTAGCAGTTGCTTCTTGGCATACTAAGTAGGTCAGTGGGGGCGCTGCAAGCCGGCAACCCTGCCAGCAGCGTGTTAGTTTTTTCAACTTTTTAATTTTTTTTTGTGTGTCCTAATGTGTGTTTTGGGGGGGGGGGGGTAAGGGGGAAACCGTTTCGGTCGCCTCCTCCACAGAGAGGCGACTTTTCCCATGTCGCCTCCCCCATGGCCTAACATCGAGGATTGGTGCGGCCTTTCCTGGAGACGTGCCCGGGGCTTCAGCGGCGGGCGCAGCGTGGACTCTCGTCACTGTATGTGCAAGTGACGAATAAAACTCATATTGATATTGATTATACATTTTATTATCTATCAGTAGTTATAAAGGAAGAAGAATGTCGTTGGAAATTGGCATTGAAGCAACAGTGTTGCTGTTTGCACCTACAGAAGCGACAGGATGAGATGATATGTGTAAGAGTGAGAAGCAGTGGGAATGAAAGAAAGTTCCCTGTTCGAATTGTCCCAGGGCAAGGATCCATTTTAAAACATTATTATTCATTCCCAAGACCAGATTGGGGAGAGATCAAGAACATGAATGAACCATCAACATCTGCTGTACTTGTGATAAACCTGGAACCCAAGAAATTCCTGAAAGAGAATTCAACTCGTTGGTTCTCCTTTGAAATTAAACAGAATTCAATTCAGTTCAATTCAGTTTTATTTGTCACACAGGGTCAACGGTACAATGAAATGTGTTTGACAAGACAACGGGTCACCTCAGCAATAATATAACAAGGATAAAATAAGATAAAAATGACATTGGTAAGTAAAAAAGACAATAATAAAATAATCAACATATATGATGTGAAATGTGTTTATGAGTTCAGAAGCCTGATGGCCTGATGGTAAAAACTGTTCTTAAGTCTGGTGGTATGTGCAGCCATGCTCCTGTATCGTCTGCCTGACGGTAACAAGGAGAACAGTCTGCGTGCTGGGTTGAGGTTGAGAAGAGGTTGAGACAGAGTTGAAGTGACTGCAGGAAGGAAATATAATTGAACAAGCTGAATTTTAGGGCTACTCTGATATTCCTGTAGAGAATGGCATGGTGGCTCAGCTGGTGGAGCTACTGTCTCACTAATGCATCCACTATTTCTGGGGCTACTTCCTTAGGTACTCTGGGATGCAGCCTATCTGGCCCTGGGGATTTATCGGCCTTTAATCCATTCAATTTACCTAACACCACTTCCCGGCTAACCTGGATTTCACTCAGTTCCTCCATCTCATTTGACCCCCGGTCCCCTGCTATTTCCGGCAGATTATTTATGTCTTCCTTTGTGAAGACAGAACCAAAGTAGTTATTCAATTGGTCTGCCATGTCCTTGTTCCCCATGATCAATTCACCAGTTTCTGACTGCAAGGGACCTACATTTGTTTTAACTAACCTTTTTCTCTTCATATATCTATAAAAACTTTTGCAGTCCGTTTTTATGTTCCGTGCCAGTTTTCTTTCATAATCTATTTTCCCTTTCCTAATTAAGCACTTTGTCCCCCTCTGCTGGACTCTGAATTTCTCCCAGTCCTCGGGTAGGCTGCCTTTTCTGGCTAATTTCTATGCTTCATCTTTAGTTTTGATACTATCCCTGATTTCCCTTGTTATCCATGGATGCACTACCTTCCCTGATTCATTCTTTTGCCAAACTGGGATGAACAATTGTTGTAGTTCATCCACGCAGTCTTTAAATGCCTTCCATTGCATATCCACCGTCAACCCTTTAAGAATCACTTGCCAGTCTATCTTGGCCAATTCACGTCTCATACCCTCAAAGTTACCTTTCTTTAAGTTCAGAACCATTGTTTCTGAATTAACAATGTCACACTCCATCCTAATGAAGAACTCAACCATATTATGGTCACTCTTGCCCAAGGGGCCACGCACAACCAAGACTGTTAACTAACCCTTCCTCATTACTCAGTACCCAGTCTAAAATAGCCTGCTCTCTCATTGGTTCCTCTACATGTTGGTTTAGAAAACTATCCCGCATACATTCCAAGAAATCCTCTTCCTCAGCACCCCTGCCAATTTGATTCACCCAATCTATGTGTAGATTGAAGTCACCCATTATAACTGTTTTTCCCTTATTGCACGCATTTCTAATTTCATGTTTGATGCCATCCCCAACTCCACTACTACTGTTAGGTGGCCTGTACACAACTCCCACTAGCGTTTTCTGCCCCTTAGTGTTTCGCAGCTCTACCCATATCGATTCCACATCCTCCAAGCTAATGACCTTCCTTTCTATTGCGTTAATCTCATCTCTAACCAGCAATGCAACTCCACCTCCTTTTCCTTTCTGTCTATCCCTCCGGAATATTGGCTATCCCTGGATGTACAGCTCCCAGCCTTGGTCACCCTGGAGCCATGTCTCCGTGATCTCAACTATATCATAATCATTAATAACTATCTGCACATTCAACTCATCCACCTTATTACGAGGATAGGTTTACGGGTAGGTCCAGTTGGGAAAAATGCTCAAGGAAGTTTATTGGTGAGGCCATTTTCCAGGCAAAGTGTACCACTGCATTACTAGAAAGAGCCAATTAATTGGATATAGAGTCAGGTTCCATGTAAATGCCTATTACACAAATCCTATCTCCCCGCACTCAGTCTGTAACCTGCTATAAAAAGGTTTTCTTTTAAAATGGTCTTCTAACACATCTTAAATGCTGTGACAGTACCTGTCTCCATCATGACTCAGACAGTATCATCAAATACTTACACCACCCTGGTCACGCTCTTGTGGCGCCTTCACGCCCACGTTGGTTTTGCATACAGCCTGTCACCGCTGGTGACTCGCCAGCAGCCTCACGAGAAGGTCCAGCCAAAAGAGCACAATAACAACTCCAAGGTCAGACGCACTAATTGGCCATATTTGCACACGGGTTATGATTGGTGAGAATGTCAGTAAAAGGGACTTCTGGAATAAAAGTGACACAAGGTGTCTGGCTCAGCAAAGTGTTGTTTGTTCTTAGCTTTCTGTCATGGGATTCAGTAGATCCTACACTCTCATTGTCTTATTTTGTTCCTACCATCATGAAGAAGATTCAGGAGCTTGAAAATTGTGACTACCAGGTTCAAGAATAGTTTCTTTCCAGCAACCATCATGCTCTTGAACACCTCAAACCGAACCTCAGCAACTACAAACGTCTTTGGACTGGGACTTTGATTGCACTATCAACATTTATTTTTGCTCCTGTAATACAGTTATCAATTAATTGAATTTTATTTGCTTGTTTTATTTATCTGCATACATTGTGTTTACAGGCCTGTTAAGTTATTGCAAGAAATTAATTGTGTTGTTGGTACATGTGACAATTAAACCTGCTTGACATTGATATATCTCTGTTTGATTAGCCTCTCAAAGTGCTGCACCTCAATTTTTTTATTTCCCATTGCTCTGTGCTTCTTACCAACATGTTCAAATTTATTTTTGAGCTGAATCCAACCATCCTCATCAAAAACACCATTCATCTTTGTGTCATCTGTGAACTTATTAATCATACAATCTGATCCAAATGGCTTCTTCTTCTTCTTCTTGCGTATGGCGTGCACGCACTAAAGTTGTAGGACAACTTGTTCTATTTGATCTTATTTGATTGTGCTCACCAGGTTGATTACATTAGTCAAAACAGGGTGAACCACGTGAAGGTTGCAATCTCCCAACCAATCCAAATGGCATATGGATATAACAAATAGCAAAGGATATAATAAATAGTCAAGACACTCCCAATACCAAAAACAACCTTCAACAAGACCCTCTGTCTCCTTTAATAAATCCAATTTTGGATTCACTGTGCTAAATTGTTCTGATCCCACTGGCCCACATCCATGCGGGACTGCATCAAACTAAATGATCTTCATCGGTTTTGTTTCATTTAGTTTAGAGATACAGCGCGGAAACGGGCCCTTTGGCCCACCGAGTCGGTGCCAACCATCGATCCCCGCACACTAACACTATCCTACACACACTAGAGACAATTTATAACTATAACAAGCCAATTAGCCGACAACCCTGTACGTTTTTGGAGTGTGGGAGGAAACCAGAGATCCCGGAGAAAACACAGGCAGGCCGCCAGGATAACGTACAAACTCTGTATTATGACAAAAACACTATTTTAAAGAAATTAACAGTTGGATTTTAAAAGTGCCGAGAATTTCATTCTACTTGAGCTTTAGAACAAAAACCGTTAACTGCAAAGTATTCGCACTGTCTTTCCCAAGTATAAATCTGCTAACATTCCTTAAATGAAATATTCATCTTGGTGTGGAGGTACACAGATATTTGGCCTGTGGCCATTTGGCACCATTCCACACTCCTAGTTATGTATTCCAAATGGTGAGGAAAATGGTAAGTGAGTACTTAAGAGACTTATTGTGGTGATTAGTTTTAATACCATTCATAACTTGATGAGACGTGCACTTAAATGCTAAAAGCTGGCCTACCAGACGAGGACGTTCACAGCAGAGCTTTGCACCGGCACCATGTAATTCCGCTGGAAACAATTATTTTAGAATTAAATGTTTGTCCTTTTTGATCCTTAAATAGCATTTATTAAAGAGAAGAAGACTGACATTCAAAGAACTGCAAAAGGAAATATCTTTTATGATGGTTGGACAACAGCGCAGTGGAGGTCTAGAGAAATACCCTGGAATCATAATCTACTGCCTTGATGGGAAGTTCATCAGAAGTTTAACTTCCTCCACGCTGCCAGAGAGGATGTATATACGCTTCCATGTGGAAGAAGCACTAGTGCAAAAGCAAAGTATTCTAAAAACTGGAACTCTGATACAAAACCTACCAGAAATTGCTGGAAATATGCACCAGGTCAGTAAGAACGTGCAGAGAAAGGAAGATACAATGTTTCTCAAAGGATCATCATCCTAGTTGCTCTTCAGTCTGAAGAAGGGTCCAGATCTGAAACATCAACTATCCATATGCCTCCACATGCTAACTGACCTATTCAATTCCTCCAGCAGTTTTTACCTAAGATTCGAGCATCTGCAGTCTCTTGTGTTTCAGTTACATTTGCTCATGAAGTGATAGCATTGGCAGTAGACTAAGATGAAATATTTCTAACATAGACTTGACACATTTCAAGACAGCAAAGATCCCTCAACATGTGTAAAGGAAGAGAGTAGCATTTTGGTGAGGTGTTCGGAAAGATATGCCACGCCCAGGAATTTGAAGCTTTTGACTCTCTCCACCACCGTTCCATCAATGAAGACAGATTTGCGGATCCTCGACTTTCCTTTACCAAAGCCACAATCAGTTCCTTGGTCTAACCTGATGTCTGGATCGAACTATCTTCATGCTTCTCCCAGCATATCCCAATGACCCCACCACACCATCACCACCTTACTCCGTCATCAAACATTCCCTGGCCTTAAGAACTTTCCCCCCTTTGCAATGGGTAATGCTTCATCATTAGCCCTCTAGCAATAATTTCCTGTTACCCATCACTTCAGGATTCGTGCCTGACTGGGAGTCCAGCTGTCGTGGGAAACCAGGAGAGGAAAAATTAAAGATTAGAAAAAAAAAGTTTGAAATTTGCTGAACATTCTGGAAACTTATTCCTTTGGGTTTCCTATCCATAATTGCTCACCCTGCACCAATTATGCCATTGTGATCAAATCAGGGTCCCGTAATGTCAGAACAACCCACTCTCCCAATGGGCCCATAGTCTTCTGATGGTAGATAGTTGAGAACCTTTTGCTCGATTATAATTCAACAAAGATTCTGGGAGAAACATTGCACAATATTCTCATTATTACTCTTCACTATTCACAGTTCCACTCGTTGCTTCACCCCATTCAATGAGCTAGACATTCCTGTGGACTTTAGAGATGCAGCATGGAAACAGGCCCTCAGGTCCACTGCCTCCGTGCCGACCAGCGATCACCCGTACACTAACACTTTCCTACACATTAGGGACATTTTACAACTTCCAGCTGTCATTTAACCTACAAACCTGAATGTGTTTGGAGTTTTGTAGGAAACCGGAACACCCGGAGAAAATCCACGCGGTCGTGTCGAGGATGTACAAACGCTATACAGACAGCACCCATAGTCAGGATCTCTGGCACTCTGTCAGACAGCAACTCTACCGCTGCACCACCGTGCCAGCAACTGCTGACAATTATGAAGACAAATATATATATATTTTTTTTATTGCCATCATGACAAGGCATGGCGATGTTTAGATCACTAAATATAACTTGGCCATGGGAAGCGAGGAGTTTTCCATCAGTCGTATATTTTTTAATGTGAATACAGCTTAAATAGAGGAAAAAGATTGAGACATTTTAAAATATAAAGTTAAAGCCTGCTAAGTCTATTTAAAACAAAATCTCTATAAATTCCCTATCACTGAAAATGAATAACATTGTACACTCTTACAAAGCAGTCTGTGGTTTTGCATGTCTGATTTTTAACCGTTTTTGTCTTAATTCAATGCTAATTGATAGTCTGACAGTAATGTAAATTAAGTCATATTTACATTTTGAAATAGCAATTATGTTTTTATATGTTCCTCATGGTTATTTTCTTAGGAAATAATTGTCAATCAGATGCTTAATTTCTAAACAAGCATTCTGAGACACAGATGGCTGTTTTGTACAATCCAGGCATATAATTAGCTGTATATGAAGTTAGATTTCTTTCTGTCCAAATAACAAAACTAACTGAACTTCAAATTGTCATTGTAAAGACTTTTAGAATATTTTAGAGACCTAATTAAAGACCAAGTAAATTAGAACCTTCCTTTTATTGAAATATCAACATAAACATCTTGAGCTTAGAAAATCATTTTTCATTAGACGTACAACCAATATATATCCTTTTAAGTTGTGTCAAAGTGATCCGGTTGCTTCCTGTTGGTTTGGACTTCATTTTGTGAGTACCACAAACTTATGCCCCTGTCCCAGTTAGGAAACCTGAATGGAAACCTCTGGAGATTTTGCGCCCCACCCAAGGTTTCCGTGCGGTTCCCGGAGGTTTTTGTCCTCCAGCAACCACCTTCAACTAGCATCGCAACCAGCTTCGACTAAAAAATTACCGATTTTTAAAATGGAAAACACTTTCGACCATTAGGGAGACTGACACCTCCGGGAACCTCTGGGAACCGCACGGAAACCTTGGTTGGGGTGCAAAGTCTCCAGAGGTTTCCATTCAGGTTTCCTAAGTGGAACAGGGGCATTAGAATCACAGTTTTTTGTGTCTACCTTCAACCCATCTCGTTCATGCCAACCAAGATGCCCATCTAAGCCAATCTCATTTGCCCACATTTGGCCCATATCCTTCTAAAAATTTCCTAATTATGTATATATCCCAATGAGTTTAAAATGTTATTGTACTTAACTCAATCACCTTTTCCTGGCAGTTCATTCCATGTATGTACCACCTGTGTAAAGAAGTTGCCTCTCAGGTCATCTTTTTAAAACTTTCCCCTCTCAACTCAAACTTACACCCTTTGATTTTTGATTTCCCTTCCCTGAGAAAAAGACTATGTTCATTCACTTTATCTATGCTCTCATGCTTTTATACACCTGTGCAAGGTTAACTGTCTCCCAGGTTCCAAGAAGTAGTCCCTGCCTGCCGAACTAACCTCTCCATAAAACTCGAAGACCTGGCAACGTTTTCACAAATAATCT
Source organism: Okamejei kenojei (assembly GCA_035221665.1). Classification (NCBI taxonomy): domain Eukaryota; kingdom Metazoa; phylum Chordata; class Chondrichthyes; order Rajiformes; family Rajidae; genus Okamejei; species Okamejei kenojei. Next base: position 36,112,021 of record CM069150.1, read on the forward strand.
TTGCAGTTAATTGACATCTTTCCTATGGACGAGTAGCCACAACTGCACACAATACTCCCATGCGGCCTCACTAACATCTTGTACAACTACAACATAACATCCCAGCTAATGAGTGCCAAACAGACTGCTGGAGGAACTTCGTAGATCAGGCAGCATCTGTGGAGGGAATTGACAGATAACATTTTGGGTCAGGACCTGAAGAGGGATGTCAACCTGAAGCAATGTATGTCCATTTCCCTCCACAGATGCTGCCTGACCATATAGTTCCTCCACCAATTTGAAAAGTTATTAGTGATTTACAAGGATGTTGCCAGGACAAGAGGGTCTGAGCTATAGGGAGAGGTTGAGTAGGCTGGGACTCTATTCCCTGTAGCACAGGAGGATGCGGGGTGATCTTATAGAGGTGTATAAAATCATGAGAGGAATAGATTGTAGATGCACAGAGTCTCTTGTCCAGACTAGGTGAATCGAGGACCAGAGGACATAGGTTTAAGGTGAAGGGGAATAGATTTAATAGGTATCTGAGGGGTAACTTTTTCACTGAAAGGGTGGTGGGTGTATGGAACAAGCTGCCAGAGGAGGTAGTTGAGGCTTGGACTATCCCAACATTTGAGAAACAGTTGGACAGGTACATGGATAGGACAGGTTTGGAGAGATATGGATCAAACACAGGCAGATGGGACTAGTGCAGCTGGGACATGTTGGCCGGTGTCGGCAAGTTGTGCCCACACTGTATCTCTCTATGACTCTATGATTCCAGCATCTGAACTCTTATGTCTCCTTTAATCAATCCACTGACTGACGAAGGACCACATGCCAATTCCTTTATTTAGCAGCTTGTCAACCTGTGACGTCACTTAGATTAACTTTATAATAAGGTGTAATAGCCTGTTTAACACATTTAATGTCAGAATAATTAACCTTATTGATGGGAACTATTTTATAAAAGCGTTCACTTAATTAATGTCAGTATAATACTTGGTATGTTCTAAGGACCAAATTTTAGCAGAAGCAATAGAGAAAAATGTGCCTTTTTTCTCCAGAAGATAGTATTTTAAAAAACTGCAGAATTTCAAAAAATGACATCTTGTTTCAAAATATCAATATTCCATGTAAACTTTGAATACATTTTAGGTTAAAATCCTGGAGTTTCCTACCTAATAGTATTTTGGAGCACATTGTTCTGATGGTGATTGAAAGTCTTCACAAAATGGCTTACATTCACCTTTTTAATGACAGCTAGCGATAAAGAATAAATACCACCTTCGTCATTCAAAGACAGCAATGGTTTGAATGTTCAGTAATTAGGAAGAGCAAATTCTCCCTGGAATTCGCTTGGAGTTGAATTCCTGGCATCTAAGAATATTTAAGTGATATTTTGGGTTGAGACCCGAAACGTCATCTACTCCTTTTCTCCAAAGATGCTGCCTGACCTGCTAAATTAATCCAACTTTTTGTGTCCATCTTCGGTGTAAATCGGCATTTGCAGTTCCTTCCTACACATCTAAGAATGTTTGCTTGAATTGAATGCAATATTTGTTCAGCAGTGATGTTGTTTAAAATTGAACAGACATCTATTGTTATTAAGTTAATAAATTAATAATGGCTACTTGGGCAAGAAAGATCGTGAGCAATACCCTTAATGTCACTACTGTTTAAGAGGGGAAAAATTGAATTGTGATGGGATTTTCCTTTTACTAAGTATCGCACATGTTTAATTCATTGAAGAGAAAATGTGCAAATTCGGGTACTTTAGTGTAAATAAAATGTCTCTTCAAGACCCAGCACTGCTCACATGCTCTCTCTGCACAAATTTAACATAAACACGTGTCTTCTTCATTGAACTAAATCCTCAAATAGTTCCAAAGAAAAAAAATGAACCCAGTCAGGAATTCCTCAAAAATGCAAACACTTGATTGATGATAGCATTAAAAAAAAATCACATGCTTCATTTGAAAAACAGACACTTGTAAAAGAGGAACAGCGAGGGAGATGGTTAGCAGATCACACTATAATGCAAACATTTGAATATTGGGCAACAGATGTTAAGCATGAGAAAGAAAAGGAGCTTTGCTTTTCACTGTTGGCTGTTTTCTCCCAAGGAGCCGATTGTATGGTTGCCATGACAAAGCTAATAAGAGTTTATAATTTTCCCATGCACAATCCATGCAAATGTGGGAACGTGAATTTTACCTGTGAAGATGAATAGATTGAACAATAGCTGGCTCAGTGCTCAGTAAGCAGAACTGCTAACATGGTACACAAATATTCTCCCTGCAGTTATATTAACAAAATGTTGCTAAATTCAATTGAGCAAATAAGGATTAATTATCTAGCTGCTTGATTTCACATCAACAGGCACATGGGAATGCCTGAGCCTAACACCATGGTAAACAACGATAATTTGTGCTCACCTAATAATTTTAAATATGATTCCCTGATGCAACACAAAAAGACCAGTGCTTTTGTTTGAAGCTGAAAGCTGTGCAAATTGTTCCCCTCAATATGCAAAGCTCCATTTACATGACCAGATGGGAGTCAATTCAGTCCACAACAAAGCAGATTTGGTTGAAGAGATTTTGCAGTTTGTTGTGCTTCACTACTTATGACAGAGCATTTGGCCACACTCTTCTCCACTGATTCTCTTCCATTGGCCAGTTGAGAGGAACTGGATTGCGTTGAGTTGAATTTATTAGTTGAGACGAGATGAGATGAGATACCTTTATTGTCACAAGTGACAAGCCACAGTGAGATGCTTTGTTTTGCAAAACTTGGCTTTTTAACAATAAGCAGTAGGCAATTTAGGACTGAGATGAGGAAAACATTTTGACCCAGAGAGTTGTGAATCTGTGGAATTCTCTGCCACAGAAGGCAGTGGAGGCCAATTCACTGGCTGTTTTCAAGAGAGAGTCAGATTTAGCTCTTAGGGATAATAGAATCAAGGGATATGGGGAAAAAGCAGGAACGGTGTACTGGTTTTCGATGATCAGCCATGATCATATTGAATGGCGGTGCTGGCTCGCTGGGCTGAATGGCCTACTCCTGAACCTATTTTCTATGTTTCTATGTTACCAAGAGTCACCACATAAAGGGTGTCAACAAAGTTACAAAGTACCCCTTTTTTTGCCCCAATGTTCCCCCCCTTCCCCCCCCCCTTCCCCCCCTTTAGTTCTTGACGCCCCACACGCCCCAGTCCCCCACAGTTCTCGACGGCTCCCCCACGCCAGGTCCCCCTCCTTTGTTCTCAACTGCCCTCCACTCCACAATAACTTAGTTTATCGTCACGTGTACTGAGGTACAGTGAAAAGCTTTTGTTGCCCGCTACCCAATCAGCGGAAAGACAATACATTGTTTACAATCGAGCCATCCACAGTGTACAGATACATGATAAGGGAATAACATGAATAAGGTTTCATGCAAGGTAAAGTCTGATCAACGATTGTCTGAGGGTTTCTAATGAGTTAGATGTTAGCAAGCTAAGCAACAGGCGTTTGACTTGAGACTCCATTTTCAACTATGATAAATAGGAAAAGGGAATAGAGGTAACACATATAGGTTTACATTACAGCCCTTGTTCGAAAGGAAATAATGAATAGTTTCCAATTTCTATGCTAAACTATAACATGTGTATTACTGTATGGATATTGTTTGTTGTTTCTAACCTTCAAATTGATTTCCCAATATGAATAAGACTAAACAGATAAGTAAGTGAATAATACGCAGCAATTTTAAAATCCATTCATTCGTGGCATATTGATGTAACTGGATGATCCACATATCCTTTCTGATTTAGTTTTCTTTCCGTAAATGTCAAAAATGAACTTTATTCACAATAAAATATATATGCAAAACAAAAATTGTTGGAAATTCTCAATACTTTCTATTGCAATATTGCTATTGTTAGACCAAGTAGTTAGCACCTTCTTCTTCCCTTATATATCACACCCCTCCCACCAATTTTCCGCTGAACTGAGAGCTTTTGCAGACCAGGCTTTTACACCAAGGTGTTCGTTACCAATCACATGGTTCGATCTAGAACCAGGTTTGAGATTACACCAACAAGGATGACAGATTTTGTTCCCTCTACAACATTGGTAAACCAGAAGATATTTTTTAATGATCATTAAAATGATTTCATGGCTCCCAGATTACTGCCCCTAGCTTTTTATTCCAGATGCATTTAATTACTTAAATTTAAATTCACCAGCTGCCAGAGCAGGATTTGACCTCTTATCTCTTGATCAATTGTGCAGCCCTCTGGAATTTAGCCCTTAACTTAACCACTAGGCTCCCATATCCTTAACATACTGTGAACTTTAAAAAGTGCCAATCAAACACATCTAGTAACGTATTAAAATATTTCTATCTGTAGGCACTTCCTGACAACATTTTCCCAACAGTATAAGTTCTATATCTATATTGATCATAAAAATGGCCTTTGTAAAACAGGCAAATTTTCAAAATTGTAAACTCTTGCAGCTGTTACAAACTGATGCAGCTCCAAAGAACAAATGTTACCCTTGCTGTTTCCATCAAAACTGTGGGCAGAGTAACGCAATGGAAGAAGATGACAAGGTCCAGGTAACAGTTTAATGTGTTAATATTTAAAAATTATGCCAATCAATAAAGTGATTCATTATAACCATTCGCAGACACATTATATCGGCACATTTTTATAGTTTAGTTTTAGTTTAGTTTAGAGACACAGCGTAGAAACAGGCCCTTCGGCCCACCAAGTCCATGCCGACCAGCGATCCCCCCACACTAACACTATCCTACATACACTGGGGACAATTTACAATTTTAGCAAGCCAGTTAACCTGTAAACCTGCATGTCTTTGGAGTGTGGGTGGAAACCGGAGCACCCAGAGAAAGCCCAAGCAGGTCACGGGGAGAATGTACAAACTCCAGAGAGACAGCACCTGCAGTCAGGATCGAACCCGGGTCTCAGGCGATGTAAGGCAGCAACTCTACTGCTGCGCCACCGTGACGCCCAATTTCTGCCACCATAACGCCTTAGGACTTCCGGCGTCTAAATTAGTGATGAGAACTTCCATGTAAACTTGCATTGGCTAAATTGTTCTCTCACTCGGGGGAGAGGCTGCAACATAGCCAAGCAAGGAGTGAATTACAGCTGCAGATCATTATCCAATTATGCACTGCCCTCTAACCTTGCTTCACTTCAGCACATGTCCGAATGACTGTTACACATGCCTGCTAATTGTCAGTATTTTAAGTATGCATTATTTATTGCAATCAGTCCGATTTGCTTCATTTGCAGAATTAATTTTGTAAGTTTGGTTGATATGCAGTTACCATTGGGAAGAGGGAGGGAAGGATTTAAGGAAGATAAATAGAGATAGATAGATAGATAGATAGATAGATAGATAGATAGATAGATAGATAGATAGATAGATAGATAGATAGATAGATAGATAGATAGATAGATAGATAGATAGATAGATAGATAGATAGATAGATAGATAGATAGATACGCCAATAGAAAGACAGATCGATAAATATGTATGTTTTATGATTGTGATTGATCCAGAGTTTGTCTTCCAATTAATGCCTTTCCTTGCCAGGCAGAATTCTGGCTGCAAAACTTGATATCTTTGAAGAAAGACTAATTGCATCTCCATTCTAAACAAGATTCAAGAGTTGCTGTGATCTAAGGTGAAACCTGAACTCCAGTTTCATCCAGCACTTCTCTCTTTCTTTTCTCTCTTGGGATCGAGGATGACTTACAATCCAATTCTCCAGATTCTGAGTTGGCTGATGAAGCAAATGTGTTGTTTGTGACGTGACTGCTGCATTCATCCAAGTAAAAGGAAAATATCCGATCGCACCCTTGATTTATGTGCTGCGGACAGCGAAAAGCTTTGGGGTCTCAGAGGGTGCTTACTCTCTGCCTCAGGTCATGTTTATGTGTGACAGTGTGGTTGCTCTAGTTGAATTCTTTGGTTGAAAGTGACCCCCAGGAAGTTGATGTTGAGAAACTTTAATGGGTTGGTGCTTTTAGATTCAATATAATGAAAATCAATAAAAAGCAGATGCTGGAAATCTGAAATAATACCAGAAAATGTGGTAAGCATTCAGCACGGCAGGCAGCATCTGGGGAATGAGGAAGAGTGTTAACATTTCAGGTCTGAGACCTTCCTCAAAATTGGCGAAGAGAGCAGCAGAGGGATGGATATGATAAAAGGGTCTTCTCTCCAATGCCAGGATGTTTGTGGGCTAATATTCTGGAGATCATCCAGTTGATGAGTTAACGGGGCAGGTTAGATTGGGAGGAAATGAACAAAAGCCGCAAAATGAGGGTAGTTGGAGACTAAAAATGGCAAAATAAAGGAATATGAAATTTCCAAAATGCCGAGTTTTAGAAGATGCCCAGTATTTCAGGTTATATAGATGAAGAAACAATAACAGCCAATATCACAGACTTGCAACAGATATGGACAGTTCTGTTTGAGTTTTGAGGAGTTGACGAAAGTGATTGATGAGGGTAGGGCAGTGGATTTTGTCTATGTGGATTTCAGAAAGGAAATTGATAATTCAATAAGGCGATTGTAATGTGTAGGAAGGAAATGCAGATGCTGATTTACACTGAAGATAGATACAAAACGGAACAGGCAGCATCTCTGGAGAGAAGGAATGGGTGACATTTCGGGTCAAGACCCTTCTTCAGTCACCCATTGCTTCTCTCCAGAGATGCTGCCTGTCTCGCTGAGTTACTGTACTCCAGCAATTTGTGTCTACAATTGATAAAGTTCCACTGATTGACATGATAGAAATATGTAACATTATGAGAGGTATAGATAGGGTAGACAGTCAGAACCTTTTACCCAAGATGTATAAACCAAATACTGGAGGTCATAGCCTTAAGGTGAGAAGGGGAGCGTTTAAAGATGGGTGGAGCAATTTTTTTACACAAAAAGTCATTAGGTCATAAGGAATAGGAGTAGAATTAGGCTATTCGGCCCATCAAGTCTATTCCGCCATTCAATCATGGTTGATCTATCTCTCCCTCCTAACCTCATTCTCCTGCCTTCTCCCCATAACCTCGGAAACCTGTGCTAATCAAGAATCTATCTATCTTTGCCTTAAAAATATCCACTAACTTGGCCTCCACAGCCTTCTGTGGCAAAGAATTCCACAGATTCACCACCCTCTGACTAAAGAAATGTCTCCTTGTCTCCTTCCTTGGTGGTGAGTGCCTAGAATGCAGTGCCCTGGGAGGTAGTTGAGGTAGATACGATTTGTGGCATTTAAGAGACTTTTACGGATATGCAGGGAATGGAGTGATATGGATTATATGCAGGGCGATAAGAGATGGTCTTGGCATCATGTTCGACACAGACATTGTGGCTAAAGGGCCTTTTCTTGCACTGTATTGTTCTATGTTCTTTGACATTATTTTTCTATTTTTAAACGAAAGGAAAGTATTCGTCAGATTTAATAAAGCACTGTGAATGAATTGAATTGAATCCTGCATTCATTGATAGTACTTTATTGAAACTGACTTGAATACTTTGCTTTAGTTTGGAAATAGAAAATTAACTTCAGGCAACTTTGCTTCAAATTCGACAGGATTTTATTCTTTCCTCGCAAATCAATTTATGAAAGGCATAAACATGGAGCCACTTGCGATAAAAATTGAATTTTTGGGAGAGTTTGTTGCGGTGGAAATTGGAAACTCAGCTAGTAGTAAGCAATAAAAATAATAATAGCATGCGATTTTTGGCATATCCAGAGTGTGCCCAATGTAGCAGACACCTCTCCACCCTGTGCTCAAAGCACTGATGAAACCCCATTTGCTAGTTTACAATGTGATAATGAAAGCTTCTGCCTCACAAAAAACCTTTCACCAAATGGTATGTGAAGTTGCACAGTCCACAAATGAATGCCAGGCCTTTCAAGCTTACTTCACACAGCAAAAAAATGCTTTTGAAGTATTCAAATTTGTACACTTGTGATGAGGTTCTTGAATGTTATATCTTGACAACAAAATGGCAGTGACATTTACTCTGCATCATTAGCTTCTCACTCTGCAATAACTCGCACTGGAGAGGTCAATACAGCTCAGGACTTTAATTACTCCAAACATTGCTTATGAAAAAATATAATCTCGGGGTGGATTTCACTTCAAATGCATAACCCACGGTGCAAGGGATGTTGGAGAGACATTTTGTCAGCATTAAATATACATAATGTTTCCACGAATTATGATGAAATTTGAACTCCCTCCAACCTTAGACTTTCAAAATTAATTCTAATGTAACTGCACTGTAGGGTCATCGACCTGAACTGCAGGTTTCAAGCTTTGATCTGCGCTGTTTGTCTCTAGCCAACAGTGGACACCAAATTGAATCCTGTGGCTGTAATGTTTGGCTCCATTCAAGTATTCAAGGAGATAAAGGTTGTGGATGCTACAGGGTGGCACAACGGTAGAATTATTGCCTTACAGCGTCAGAGTCGCTGGTTTGATTCTGATGAGGGGGCATCGTAAATTGATTTGCGAGGAAAGAATAAAATCCTGTCGAATTTGAAGCAAAGTTGTCTGAAGTTAATTTTCTATTTCCAAACTAAAGCAAAGTATTCAAGTCAGTTTCAATAAAGTACTATCAATGAATGCAGGATTCAATTCAATTCATTCACAGTGCTTTATTAAATCTGACGAATACTTTCCTTTCGTTTAAAAATAGAAAAATAATGTCAAAGAACATAGAACAATACAGTGCAAGAAAAGGCCCCTCAGCCACAATGTCTGTGTCAATACGGAATTTGTACGTTCACCTCATGACCTGCGTGGGTTTTCTCCGGGTGCTCAGGTTTCCTCCCACATTCCAAAGATGTACGTTTGTAGGCTAATGGGCTTGGTAAAATGATAAATTGTCCCTAGTGTGCAGGATGGTGCTTGTGTGCGGGGGTCGCTGGTCGGTGCGGACTCGGTGGGCTAAAAGGTCTGTTTCCGCGCTCTATGTCCATACTAAACTAAAGGTTTTGGCCTGTCATCTGATGTCCAGACATATTATTACAGTGAGCTGCCATGGACATTATGGGCTGGAGACATATCTCACGTCTGAACAAGCACGGTGAATCATTGCAGCATTGGAGATGGAATGGAGTAGTGCCATAGAGTCATAGTCATACAGCGTAGAAACAGGCCCATCAGTCCAACCGACCAACATGAGGCAATTTGAGATGGGGACAGTTGGAGAAGAGATCAGAGATAGTGGGAACAAAAGCACTGAGGCAGAGTGGGAGTTCGTGGTAGTAGGAGTGAACCTTAGAACTACCCAAAAGAGAATCTCCTTGAGAGACAAAGCACATGTGGCATATCTCAATGAGGGTTCAGTGATGTTTTATGTTTTTAGTTTGTGTTCCCCAGCTAATTCTGATTCGGGACCCAACCATTCAAAGGTGTGATTGTATACGTCATGCATCCGTCATAGGCTTGTATTCACTTTAGGCTTGTACGTCATAGGCTTGTATTCACTGGAGTTTAGAAGGATGAGGGGGGATCTCATAGAAACATATACAATTATAAAAGGACTGGACAAGTTAGATGCAGGAAAAATGTTCCCAATATGGGGCGAGTCCAGAACCAGGGGCCAGGCCACAGTCTTAGAATAAAGGGGAGGTCATTTAAGACTGAGGTGAGAAAAAATGTTTTCACCCAGAGAGTTGTGAATTTATGGAATTCCCTGCAACAGAGGGCAGTGGTGGCCAAGTCACTGGATGGATTTAAGAGAGAGTTAGATAGAGCTCTAGGGACTAGTGGAGTCAAGGGAAATGGGGAGAAGGCAAGCACGGGTTATTGATAGGAGACGATCAGCCATGATCACAATGAATGGCGGTGCTCGCTCGAAGGGCCGAATGTCCTCCTCCTGCACCTATTTTCCATGTTTCTATGTTTCTATGCTTCCATGAATAATTTAAAGAATCCATTCCCCGAATGTACAAAAATGAGGTTGCCTCTCCAATACCGAAGTCTGAGGAAAGGTCTCGATCCAAAACGTCACCCATTCCTTCTCTCCAGAGATGCTGCCTGTCCTGCTGAGTTACTCCAGCATTTTGTGTCTATCTTCCATGCATCATTTATATTTTTTTAAGGTCTTTATGGGTTTTCTTGGGGGAGATATAGGATTATTACACCTCATAAGATTCAACATCAATAAAATAAATACTGCCCTTCATGCTAACAGTTTCTCTTATGTGTCAATGTCCAGTTTGATTTTGGTGAACTATCACCTTCAGCACAAGCACAGCTCATAAAGTAAATATAATAATGTTTTTAGACGAGTGGAGCGGTATCAAGATTGTCTCCTAATGTCCAAATATATTCCTCATCCTTTTCAAAACTAATCATGTGGATGCAAGTATATCACTGGGGTTATCCTAATACTATTCCACTCTTTTAAGAACATTATTATGTATACTTTATGAACTGTGCTTGACCTGAAGATGATGGTTCACTGCCAAGATAAAATTAAACAGGATATTGACCCAACATAAGATAAAAATAATAGTAGTTTTCATTGATGTGGAATCTTAGGATGTGTAATAATCCTGAGTTTGCCCCCAAGAATACCATAAAAACCTTTAAAATGTTAATATTGCAGATGCACCATGATTGAGAAGAATGAATAGTAATGATTATCCGCAATGTGAAATATAATACCAACAAACAGCATTTGGGCAGCACAGAGGCGCAGTGGTACAGCTGTTGCCTTCCAGTGCCAGAAACCCGGGTTCTATCCTGACTACCGGTGCTGTTCGTGCAGAGTTTCTATGTTCCCTCTGTGACTGCGTGTGTTTTCCCCAGATGCTCCAGTTTCCCCCCCACACACTCCAAAGATGTACAGATTTGCAGGTTTAATTGGCTTTGGTAAGATTGTAAATTGCTGCTTGTTTGTAGGATAGTGCAAGTGTACGGGGATTGCTGGTTGTTGCAGACATGGTGTTTCCGTGCAGTATCTCTAAGCTCTAAACTGTAAACAAGGAGACAATCTTGACACTGTTCCGCTCTTCTCATAACATTATTATGTTTACTTTATGAACTGTGTTTGTGCTGAAGATGATGGTTCAGTCACAGCAAAAGAAAATTAAACATGGCACTGAGTCATAAGAGAAAAAAATAGTAGCAGTATTAATTTCTTTGATGTGGAATCTTAGGATGTGTAATAATCCAAAGTTTGCCCCAAGAATACCATAAAAACCTTAGAAATGTAAATGTTGCACGGTATAAGATGCACTTTGATTGAGAAGAATGAATAATAATCTCAGAAATGTGAAATTAAATACCAACAAATGTCAGCAGCATGGTGGCCCGGCGGTAGAATTGCTGCCTGACAGCACCAGAGACCCAGGTTCGATCCTGACCACGGGTGCTGTCTGTACAGAGTTTGTACATTCTCCCCGTGACCTCGTGGGTTTTCCGATTTCCTCTCACACCAAAGAAGTGCAGGTTTGTACGTTTAATTTGGCTTTGGTAACATTTGTAAATTGTCCCTAGTGCGTAGGATAGTGCTAGTGTATGGGGTGATCGCTGGTTAGTGCGGACTTGGTGGGCCGAAATTCCTGTTTCCACACTATATCTCGAAATTAAACTAAACTAAACTAAACAATTCAGGACATCTGATAAGAGAACAAAACCTGAAAGACACAAGGAGCTGCAGATGCTAGAATCTTGAGCGAAGCACAAAGTGCTGGAGTTACTCAGCAGGTGAGGCAGCATCTGTGGAGAAAATGGATGCCAACGTTTCCGATCGGGACCTTTCTTCAGACTTGATGTGTTGCTTTCTAAACAGGTGGCTTATTACCGATTTGTGGATTTGTGAACCGGTCATTACAATTAATATAGAGTTGGACAGGAATTTATAACTTAAGTGCAACTAATATTCCCTCACATTCGGGAGAAAATAGATTGAATTTTCCACCTCAAAAAATCTGAAAGGAAAATGTTCTGAAACTCAGAATATATTTTTGAAGGTGGCGTCCCCCCAACCCCTTCAAAAAAATGGGTTGAACAGATGGGGTTTTAACTTGAGAACCAGTCACCTCATTCTTGACCAGTCTGAGGTATACATTGTCTTTGGTCTGCCTTTGCCTTATTGGAATTGCTGAGAACTTACTGATGTTCCAAATGAAATCAGCCTGTTGGATAAACACCAAAGAATTGAATTAGTAACTTACACTGTCTGCAAGGCTGAGCTACTTGCATCAAAGTTCTCTTAAACTGTTCTAACTTCAGGTTTAACGGCAAATTATTGGTTCCCATTGGTTTAGTCCATACTGATGCACTGACTGATTCATCGTATCGCAATTGTTCTGCATGAGGAAGTGCTTTCTGGGCCAACACACATAAGGCATTATGTGAAATAGATTGGGCCTGTTCCTCCGCTACTGTGGATCTAAAGGATGAAATTAGATAGGACATGGGTGTGCGGGGGAGAGGAATTGTAGTTGGGAGGGAAATGGTTGCGATGGTGTACAGGAGGAGATCCGAGGATAGGAGTTGAAGTCCAGGGAATTGTGTTTGCTGCCATGTTTAGAAGTCTATCAAGGAAGCATTTTTATGAAGGATTCTTTATGTACCGAATGGCTTTGCCAGTAAAATGATTTACCAGTAAAAATCATTCTGGTTGTGCAGCTAAACATTGAGCTAAACAATGCAGCTTCTATACAGAAACAAGAAACTGCAGATGCCAATTTACCAAAAATGACACAAAGTGCGGGAGTAACTCAGCAGGTCATGCAGCATCTCTGGAGAACACGGGTAGGTGATGTTTCGGATCGGAACCCTTCTTTATGATCGATGCCGTTATTTCTTCTAATGTGCCCAATATCAGCACTCAACATTCAAAAATAGTTTGAAAACACATTCTAGATGTTTCATAATAAGAATTTTTTTGAGGATATGGTAGATTAATACTCTTGTCAATGTTGCCTGTTGTGGTTGAATAGAATTCCCTTTGAGTTCCTGACCTTTGCGTGTTTTTCAATGTAAAATATGACAGCAACGATCTAGCTTTTTCTTGGTCTATGAGACATGAGTTTGAGGCTCCTCTTGGGTAAATCCAGCCCAGTTCTGGTGTACATACAGTTGCTTTGATTTATCTGTATAGAAATTTCAAAGATAGCAAGCAAGCATCAGAGGGGTGATGAGGTGAATGCAACACTTTTTGAATTTAGACTTTAGACATTGGAGATACAGCACGGAAACAGGCACTTCAGCCCACCGAGTCTGCACCGACTAGCGATCATCCTGTATACTAACCCTATCCTACACTTTAGGGATAATTTTATTGAAGTCAATTAACCTACAAACCTGTACATCTTTGGAGTGTGGGAGGAAACTGGAAACCCGGAAAAAAACCCACGTAGTCACAGGGAGAGCGTACACACTCCGCACAGACAAGCACCTGGAGTCAGGATCGAACCATTGTCTCTGGCGCTGTAAAGCAGCAACTCTACCGTTGCGCCATTGAGCTGACCTCAAGGAGAAATACTTTAATTGGAGAAATTAGGCCACTACTCTGCTTTGACTCAAATACCCTGCATTAATACTCGGTAAATAAGTTATTTGTTTCATTTTATTTATCTTTCAACAACAATTTATGATGATGTCTCATCTCTAAAGGGTGTAAACGAACCCATAGCAATTTTTCAAAGGTCAGCTGGAGAGTGCCAGCCAGTTTCGAAAGCCAATTATCTTGTCATTATCACATTGCTCTGTGGAGCCTTACTGTGTGTGAATTGTCTGCTGTGTTTCCCTACCATGGTGATGACAATTCAAAAGTAATTCATTGACTGTAAAGTTCCTTGGCACATTTTGAAAGAGTCATGAATGTGTCCACTATTTATTAAGATACTTACCAAACAGTGAAAGGCCTGGATAGAGTCGATGTGGAGGAGATGTTTCCACTAGTGCGGTAGTCTAGGTCCAGAGGTCATATTCTCAGAATTAAAGGACGCTCCTTAAAGTAGATGAGGAGGAATTTATTTAGTCAGAGGGTGGTGAATCTGTGGAATTCATTGCCACAGAAGGCTATGAAGGCCAAGTCAATTGATATTTTTTAGTGCATAGATAGATTCTTGATTAGTATGGATGTCCGGGGTCATAGGGCGAACGCAGGAGAATGTGGTTAGGCGAGAGACATAGTAAGTAAGTAAGTAAGTTACGTTTTATTTACATTGCACGTTTAAATCAACCCGCGTTGAAACCAAAGTGCTTTACATAAAATAAATAATTAAGTTCCGTACATCCAGGGAGAAATTAAAAAAAGAAAAATGACACAACACATCATAGAATTCAACACAAACGTCCCCCCACAACAGAATCAACATTTTCCACTGTGGGCAAAGGCACCAGAAAGTTCAGTCCCCCTCCTCTGTGATCACCCGAGGTCGGGGCCCATCTGTGGCCTCCGCAGTCAGTCCGATGTTTTCAGGCCCTCTTGTCGGGAAGCTGGAACTCCGTCGTCGGGTGAACACTCCTCAGCGGCTTGGAATGACTGGAGCGGCCGCTTCCTCCCTGGAGACCGCGGCTCCCAAAGTCCTCTGGCTGGAGCTCCGACTCTGGCGATCTCGAATCCCAGGCTCCGCGATGTTTTTAAATAAGATAGATCAGCCATGATTGAATGGCGGAGTAGACTTGATGGGCCGAATATTCTAATTCCGCTCCTATCTCTTATGAACACTTACGGGGAGATGTCTTTAATTCAGGAATTTTCAGCAGTGTTTAAAAAATACCTCAAGAATCTTTCTTCCCAAGCTCCCGCCCTTTCTTTCCCTGGTGTCATAATTTATTTTCGACAGGCTAATAGATTTCAAACTTCAAGTATATTGCATCAGTTTTATTGTAGGACCTAACATAGATTGTTCAAAGATTGTTTTTTTTTCCCCAATTGATAATCTAAGATGAAAGGCAAAAGTCCACAATCCAGGTCATCACCAGGCTAAAAAGAATAAATTAAAATGCAAGATAAAGAAAGAATTTGCTGTTTGAGTCACTAATTCCTCTGAACATTCTGCAGTGCTCTGCAGCTACTGGGTAAAGGGTCGAATGGCCTACTCCTGAACTATATTCTATGTTTCCATGAAATGCATTATTCATTAAATTAGCCACTGGTGTTTGAAAACATGGCAACACATGTTAAAGTCCCCTATGCATTAAGTAAAAGAAGGATAGTTAAGAATTTCCTTGATTATGCTTCTTAATGAAGGACTTTCAGCTAAGCTACTTAGAAATTAGTGATGTCTCTGAGTTCTTGTGATGTTGTTGCAAGTGCTTCGAACTAACAACAAACCATCCTTTATTAAAGGTAACCATTGTCAAACAAACCGATGACCGGTGCGGAAAATGTACTGGCTTCATACCACATCATTCATTCAGCACTCATATACACATCAAGAGCGTTGCAATTTTTCTGAAATGTCCCAATATTTTCTTTTACCACTACACGAATAAGCAGAGAAAGTTTTTT
The DNA here is from genome assembly GCA_035221665.1 of Okamejei kenojei. Classification (NCBI taxonomy): domain Eukaryota; kingdom Metazoa; phylum Chordata; class Chondrichthyes; order Rajiformes; family Rajidae; genus Okamejei; species Okamejei kenojei. The sequence goes on from CM069150.1 coordinate 36,127,512, forward strand.
GTCTATTCTGAAAAAACAGGAAGAACCATCCTAAGGTTGAATGTAAGGGGAAAGTGTTACAGTTAATGACAAGACCCATTAACAGCAATGGTGTGCAGAGAAATCATGGAGTCCAAGTCCTATAGCTTCCTGAAAGTGGATAGTGATCAAGAAGGTATCCTTGCATTATTCAGTCGTGGCATTGAGTTTAACAGTCAGGAGGTCATTTTGTAGCGTTATAGGCTAGTATTGTGTGCAGTTCTGATCGCCACATTCCAGGGAAGAATGGAGACTTGGAGAGGGGTGCAGAAGAGGTTTACCAGAATGCTGCCTAATTTTGAGTGTGTTAGCTGCAAGGAGAAGCCGGGCAAACTAGGATTGTATTCTTTGGAGGTTAGAGGCTGAGGCGATACATGATAGAAGAATATACAATTATGAGAGGTATAGATAGGATAGAAAGTCAGAACCTTTCCTCCCATGGTGGAAATGTCAAGGCTTTAAAGTGAGAGGGGCAATGTTCAAGTGACATGTGCAGGACAAGTTTTTTACACAGAGAGTGGAGGATGCCTGGAATATGCTGCTAGGGGTAGTTAGCAGAGGCAGATGCAATAGTGGCATTTGGACAGGCACATGGATATATAGGGATATGTGCTGACAGAGGAGATTAGTTTAACTTAGTTTGATATCGTTGGCCAAAGGGCCTGTTCCTGCGCTGTACTGCTCTATGTTCTATCTTTTATGCCATCCAAATTTTCTGATGAAGGGTCTCTGACCTGAAACACTGACTTTGTTTCTCTTCCTACAGATGCCGCCTGACCTGCTGAGTATTTCCAGCATTTTCTGTCGTTGTTGCCGCTACCAGATGTATCTGCATTTTTTCGTAAGTACTTGGGTTGGTATGAAGTAATTATACGGGGGCCAATGTAATAGACTGCAGAGCCTCCAGCAAATAGTCAACACTATTTTGTGTGGATTTATTTTCTGTTAGTGTTAACGTTGCTCCAAACCGCCCAAAACATTTTTGCAATTCTTTGATAGTCATCAGGAATATTATCAACAGCTTTATCTTTCATCAGCAATGATAAAATCCCACTAAACCTCCAGGAGCATATATTTTTGAAGTAAGGAAGTGCAAGGGGTGACGGCACTCAAATCCCTTTCAGAAGGATGAGGAGTGATCTTATTAAGGTGATTAAAAACATGAGACTTTCCTCCTTGGCCTTTCCGTTTCTGAGGGGGCAGCATCTGAGGGTGGTCTTTGGGTCAACAAGTCTCAGCTATTGGTAGGCATAAAATGCTGGAGTAACTCAGCGGTTCAGGCAGCATCTCTGGAGAAAAGATGACGTCTCAGGTCTCGACCCAAAACGTCACCTGCTCCTTTACTCCAGAGATGCTGCCTGAACCGCTGAGACGCTCCAGCATTTTGTGTCCATCTTCAATGTAAACCAGCATTTGCAGTTCCTTCCTACACATCTCAGTGGTGCAGAGTTTGCACGTTCTTCCCTGTGAGCTGCGAGGGGTTTTCTCCGGGTGCTCCAGTTTACCCTCGCATTCCAAAAACATGCAGGTTTGTAGGTTAATTGAAATTGTAAATGGTCGCTAGTGTTAGTGATCACTGGTCGGCATGGCCTCGGTGTGTTGAAGGGCCTATTTCTGCGTTGCACCTCTAAATAGCAATGTTACAAAATTTTGAGATTTTAAAAATCAAGTCTGCAATTTATCCCATCAGATAAAGCATAAAAATAAGTTTAATTTGACATCTAATGCACTTTCATATCTTCAGTATTTAAAACGTTATGGCCATTTCCATACTCAGAAATTAGTATCTTGTTCCCTATTGCTTTTCCATTGACTTAACACAAAAGTTGTGATGGAGGACAGTCAAAACCCCATAACTTTCTTAAAAATTGAGGGAACTGAAAGAAAACTTCAGTTATTATAGATTGAAGCATTCTAAAACTAATATGAAACAATCTTACTCCAATCTTACTCCAGCATTTTGTGTCTATCTTTACTTTTTAAGGAGTGTTGTATAATTGCCTGTCTCCACATCCACCTTATAGAGGCACCTGAACCAGAGAGAGAGAGTGTCGGAAGCAGATCAGGAGCAACTTTAAAAAAAAAGCAAATAGATAAGTACTTGAAAAGGATAAGTATTTCTTGGTCAAGGGACAGCTCGGGCATAGACAACAAATAACCCCTTTCTGTGTTCAAAATTCTACGCGTGCAAACATGGTGTAAAGAATAGCTGTTAAAGAAAGAACTGCAGATGCTGAAAAATCGAGGGTACACAAAATGCTGGAGAAACTCAGCGGGTGCAGCAGCATCTATGGAGCGAAGGAGATAGGCAACGTTTCGGGCCGAAACCCTTCTTCAGACTGAATAGCTGGTTGCCTGTTCATGATCATAAGTGATAGGAGCAGAATTAAGTCATTCGGCCCATCAAGTCTAATCACCATTTAATCTTTCCCTTTTACTCCAATTCTCCTGCCTTCTCCCCATAAGCGTGACACCCTTACTAATCAATAATCTGTCAATCTCCACCTTAAAAATATCCATGGACGGCCTCGACAGCCATCTGTAGCAATGAATTCTACAGATTAAAGGAATTCTTCCTCATGCTGGTATTTTATTCTGAGGCTATGGCCTCTGGTCCTAGAGCCACTGGTGGAAACATACTCTTCACTTACACTCTACCCAGATCTTTCACCGTTGGAGTTTAATTTAATTTGGAGATACAGCGTGGAAACAGGCCCTTCGGTCCGCCGAATCCCCGTACACTAACGCTGTCCCCTACACACACCAGGGGACAACTTACAATAGTTCCAAACCAATTATCCTGCAAAGCTGCACGTCTTTGAAGTGTGGGAGGAAACCGGAGATCGCGGAGAAAACCCTCGCAGGCCACGGGGAGAACGTACAGCCAGCACCTGTAGTCAGGATCGAACTCGAGCGTGTGGCGCTGTAAGGCAACAACTCTACCGCTGCGCCACCGTGCCGAGAGAGAAGAGGAGCCTGATTTTCGGAAACCTGGGTGGGCTGTGGGGCAGCTTCCAGCACCAGCAGCATTCAGCCGGATGAAAACAAACACTAAACAAGCTGGCAAGTGACCTTTCAGCCCACACACAGTCATAACTTAGATTTTGTTACCCTTTTAACATCGTTATTCAGGCAGGACTGTTTACAATCTGTATTCACAAGTTATGCCGGAAAGTTTTATCAGTGCAGCGGTCACCAAACTAAAAAAAAAGTGTACTTTATTCCTTGAGTCTCGTCTCCCGAAGGCATTGGCCTGCAAACTGTTCTGTGCCCAGCTGGGGCTGCCAGGCAATGTGGGTGGTGCAGGTTTAAATCCAGCAGCAGCTACAAGGCTCCACATCAAATCCAATCACTCCTAAACCATGGGAGATTGGCTGCCTTGTGCGCTCAGGACGTGACTGGTGTGCGGGGGGGGGGGGGGGGGGGTGTGCGGGGGGGACGCTGGTCACAATCCTATAGCAGGGATCTTTGGTCACAAAGACTATTTCGGTTTGTCAGCAAGGAGGTTGGCACTTTGGATCTGTGAGCAGGGAGGAGCTCGGGGCGGGGGGGGGGGTGGGCAGCGCACAGTAGCGGTCTGCAATCTTCATGTGAAGCCAGGAGGAGTCTCACTGTTTGTCCTGTCTCCGCTCTGTTGCTTCGTGTTTGTATTTGTACGGCACATAGAGTGGCGCAGCGGTAGAGCTGCTGCCTTGCAGCGCCATAGGCCCGGGTTCGATCCTGACCACGGGTGCTTGTCTGTATGGAGTTTGCACGTTCTTCCCTGTGAGCTGCGAGGGGTTTTCTCCGGGTGCTCCAGTTTACCCTCGCATTCCAAAAACATGCAGGTTTGTAGGTTAATTGAAATTGTAAATGGTCGCTAGTGTTAGTGATCACTGGTCGGCATGGCCTCGGTGTGTTGAAGGGCCTATTTCTGCGTTGCACCTCTAAATAGCAATGTTACAAAATTTTGAGATTTTAAAAATCAAGTCTGCAATTTATCCCATCAGATAAAGCATAAAAATAAGTTTAATTTGACACCTAATTCACTTTCATATCTTCAGTATTTAAAACGTTATGGCCATTTTCATACTCAGAAATTAGTATCTTGTTCCCTATTGCTTTTCCATTGACTTAACACAAAAGTTGTGATGGAGGACAGTCAAAACCCCATAACTTTCTTAAAAATTAAGAGAACTGAAAGAAAATTTCAGTTATTATAGATTGAAGCATTCTAAAACTAATATGAAACAATCTTACTTGGATGACCTGAGATTAAAGCATATAATTAGTTAGTTACCCAATTGGAGCTAATTACAAAATTCAATTACTAGATCTAAACATCTATCCATTTCTTAAGAAAATATTAATATTTTTGTAATAGCCTAAGTGTCCAAATAACATTCACACAATAATTCAGAATATAACATGATTTTAAAATCTCATTGTTATGAATTTATAGGCCAAATTGAAGGAATTTAGTGTTTAATGCCTGTAAATTAATGGCCATTTAAATCAGCTTGCGAGTGGGATTTTCTGGAACGCGATGGATTGGAACAGTGCGGTGAATTTAAACCCCATATCGGCAGGAAAAATTCTGCTGGCTCGTATGGGGAATAAATCACCGTTTCGCAACATGAAATGTTGATTAAGATCATCTAAACAAGCAAGTTTATATGAAAAAATAAACAGCTTTCACTCACCTGTCTCCTACGTAAAATCCGTCCCCGTTGTCGGCGTTCACGGCATTAGGAGCTCAATTTTTATTTTACTGTAGCGCTGAAATATTCTTTGTCACAACAATTAAGTATTCAATCATCATTCATAGCAGAGAGCTATAAATCTAGCAGCTCAGAACACTCCGAGAGAAATATATTATATTGATGGCATCAATGTGGGTTTATAGGTTAATTTGCCACTATAAAATAGAACGGAGACGAGGAAACACTTTTTTTCACAGAGAGTGGTGAGTCTGTGGAATTCTCTGCCTCAGAGGGCGTTGGATGCAGGTTCTCTGGATGCTTTCGAGAGCTGGATAGGGCTCTTAAAGATAGCAGAGTCAGGGGATATGGGGAGAAGGCAGGAACGGGGTACTGATTGAGGATGATCAGCCATGATCACATTGAATGGCGGTGCTGGCTCGAACGGCCAAATAGCCTACTCCTGCACCTTAAAGTCTAAATTGCCCTTAGCATGTAGGGAGTGGATGAGACAGTGGGATAACAGGGCATTCGTTCGGCCTGGGCTCTGAGGGCCGAAAACGATCCCGTTTGTTATCCCACTGTCTGCATCACTAAACTAATCTGGAGACATTGCAAAAGTACACAAAGTGCTGGAGTAACTCAGCAGGTCAGGCGGGGTCTCTGGAGAAGCTGGATAGGTGATGTTTTGGGTTAAGGCCCTTCTTTACCTTGGAGAAATGTTATCTATGCCAGAAGAATAAGTATGTAATATAGAAATAGTCACTTTAGACTTTACTTTAAACTTTAGAGTAGGTATGTTACAAAACTTACCTTTAACGGTGCTGCAGTTCTGTCACTGGCCGTCGCGACTTTGGCGCCTTTTGGGGGAGGGGTGGGCAAATTAATATGCGGTTTTCCCACATTGCCATCCGGAATTAATCATTTTGTTTCTCGGAGTGTTCGAGCTTTTGCTAAAGATTTACGCTTCCGACTGCCGGTATGATTGAATTTCATTTCACATTACAAGTCACAGTGAAATTCTTTGTTTGCATACCCAAGGTATGCAAATAGTCACCACATCAATGGCATATCTCAAATGGCATATGGTTAAAGTACCCTTCCAAATACTGTACCTCATGCATGAAAGGAACATCCTTGCTTCTTAGTGGAACTTCCAGATCCATAAGCATTTGATACATTTCAAAACCAATCTCTTTCAGTTGTCTGAAGAAGGGTCTCGACCCAAACTGTCACCTATTCATGTTTTCCAAAGGTGCTGCCCAACCTGCTGAGCTACTCCAGCACTTTGTGGGCCTCTCTCAGTTAAATAATTTCTCTTCTTACGCCAGCATTCAGTGTCTTGATGTACTCAGTATGACCTTGTATCTTAACAACATCATTAACCATGAAATATACTTTCATCATTTCTTTGCGGGCTATCATTAGCTTACAACTCAATTATTTATGTCAAGGCTGATCATGTAGCTTGTCTATGCTTGAAATGCCATTTTGTCTTGCGATAAAGCTGCTCTTAAGTTTAATTTGCTTACAATGAACATTTCCCTCTGTTCTGCAGGCTAATGCTGTTAGCTAGTTCTCTTTGGCACTGCCTGCACGTTTTCACTCTCTTCTCTAACATGCAAGTGAGCATCAACTCACTGTGCATCTGGGAAATTTGCCAGCTCAGGTGTTTCTGTCGCCATCGTGGAGTTTTACGGGCTCTCCACTGCGTTTTTTACTCAGAGATACAGTGTGGAGACAGGCCAATCGAGTCCGTGTCGGCCAACGTACACAAGTTCTATGTTTTGCGTCATTTCACACTAGCGTGCAAATTTACAGAAGCCAATCAACCTACAACCCTGCACCTCTTCGGTATGTGGGAGGAAACTAGAGACACGGAGAAAACCCACGCAGTCACAGGGAGAACGTGTTAACTTCATACAGAGAGCACCCGAGGTCAGGATCGAATCTGGGTCTCTGGCACAGCAAGACAACAACTCTACCACTGTGCCACCCATTACTTGCTTTCAATCAGTGATACTCTAGTAATACTTTTGAAATGTTCTTGTTAACTCTTTTTTTGGTGCTAATCTGTGTTGGAGGTGGAAGAAATCCTTGTTGCAAATTATAAAGTACTTGGAGGACTTTGAGCATAAAGGTTGGGAATTTATGGTGCAGTTATATAAGATATTGGTGAGCCCACATTTAGAGTACTGTGTTCAGTTCTGGGCACCATGTTATAGGAAAGATGTCAAGCCGGAAAGGGTACAGAGAAGATTTACGGGGATGTTGCCAGGACCCGAGAGTCTGAGCTATAGGGAGAGGTTGAGTATGCTGGGACTCTAGTCCTTGGAGTGCAGGACGAAGAAGATGTGAACAAAAAGGTTGATGAAGGCAGAGCTGTAGATGTGTGTACATGGACTTTAGTAAGGCGCTCGACCAGGTGCCGCATGGTAGGCTGCTATGGAAGGTTAGATCTCATGGGATCCAAGGAGAGATAGCTGAATGGATAGCAAATTGGCTCCATGGAAGGTTGCCTCTCGGAATGGAGGCCTGTGACTAGTGGGCCACAGGCTTCGGTGCTGGGCCTGTTACTGTTTGTCATCAACATCAGTGATTTGGAGGAGGACATACAGGGCAAGATTAGCGAGTTTGCTGATGATACAAAAGTTAGTGGTTTTGCAGATAGTGAAGATGGTTGTGACAGACTGCAGGAGGATCTGGATCGATTGGCCAGATGGGCGGAGGAATGGTTGATGGAATTTAATACTGAGGTAAGGTGTTGCATTTTGGGGCACAGTAAATGGTAGGCCTGTGGGTAGTGTTGTAGAGCAGAGGGATCTAGGAGTACAGGTGCATGGTGCCTTTAAGGTCGAATCGCAGATAGATAAGGTGATCAAAAAGGCTTTTGGCATTTTGGCCTTCATCAGTCAGAGTTTTGAGTATAGAAGTTGGGAGGTCATGTTGCAGTTGTATAAGATGTTGGTGAGACCTCATTTAGAATATTGTGTTCAGTTCTGGACACCATGTTATAGGAAAGATATTGTCAAGCTTGAAAGGGTTCAGAAAAGATTTACAAAGATGTTGCCAGGACTAGAGGGTGTGAGCTATAGGGAGAGGTTGAGTAGGCTGGGTCTCTATTTCATGGAGCGTAGGAGGATGAGGGGAGATCTTATAGAGGTATACAAACTCATGAGGAATAGATCGGGTAGATGCACAGAGTATTTTACCCAGAGTAGGACAATCGGGGATCAGAGAACATAAGTTTAAGATGATGGGGAAAGATTTAATAGGAATCTGAGTGGTAACTATTTCACACAAAGGGTGTTAGGTGTATGGAATGAGCTGCCAGGTGAGGTAGTTGAGGCAGGTACTAGCAGAGCATTTAAGAAACATTTAGACAGCTACATGGATAGGATAGGTTTAGAGGGATATGGCCCAAATGCAGGCAGGTGGGACTAGTGTAGATGGGACATGCTGCTCGGTGTGGGAAAGTTGGGTCAAAGGGCCTGATTTCACACTGTATGACTTTGTAATTGTAATGGTCAACATATCAACATTCTGAAGAAGAATCCTGACCTGAAATGTTGCCTGTCCATTCCCTCCCTGGATGCTGCCAGATCTGCTGAGTTCCTCCAGTGTCTCCATATCAAGAAAAACCTTGGATCCATAAAAAAGTATTAATTTTTTTGAAACCCACTGAGGCAGGATTGAGTTGCTTTAGGATTGAAAGCTTGCTTGAGGATCAGAGGCTCTCCTGTTTATCCCCCAAATCCTGCTTCCAATCCTCCCCCAGTTTACGTGGAAGGTTGTGTAGAAAGGAACTGCAGATGCTGGTTTAAACCGAAGAAAGGCACAAAATGCTGGTGTAACTCAGCGGGACAGGCAGCATCTCTGGAGGGTCTCTCGACCCGAAACGTCACACATTCCTTCTCTCCAGAGATGCTGCCTCACCCGCTGAGTTACTCCAGCATTTTGTGCCTATCTTCAAGTGGAAGGTTGATGGGTATCACAAAGATGAAGCAAAGGACCACTAATCTCCTGCCCTGCATGCTACGGGAAACCAGCTGTTTTGGTGTTCACATTGGCTACCATCTGTTCAATACCTGTGAGAATTAAAACTGGCCCTTTAATGTACAACTTCATAATGACAGGAACTGCATTTCAAACTAAATCATTACATTTGCGATGCTTCGGGACATTCCCAAGATATGTGATAACATGCCAATATTTTTCTACATACTTTGTTATTTGAATAGACTGTGTAAAAGTTAAATAACAAAAATAATTTATCTTGAAAAAAGCAGTGCGAATTAAAGTCTTGCGTGTTTGCCATCTGTTGGAATTCTTCTGCCCCCGCCATGATTGTTTGCCATGTTTACAATGAAAAGTGAATTCCAAAGCAAAGGATTTTGACTGACGGCAATAGTGAAGGATCTAAATTAGGGGATGAGCGAGAATCTTATAGCAAGCAAGATAGATCACTCGACGAAAAAGATGTAGTACGGTCATGGGCAGATTCATGGGTAATTTTCGGCCCCATTTCCGTAACCGGCTTCCGTCTCCGCACCAAAGATCCCATAGAGGAGCAACGATACTAGTCCGGAGACAGAAGCCAGTTACGGAAACATCCTCGTAAAAATAAAAGTTCTTTGGTAAAAATCTTCTCCTCATTTTCAGAATTATAATTTATTAACACAAACTGTTCCCCCGCAACGTTGATTACACTGCGAGTCGGGTTGGGTTACTGAAGTGCATGGAAAAAAAGGCCCACGTTCCACGCCGTTGCGTACTACACGTCAGCCCATTGCATTTTGCAGGAGTGGTCTATCTTGCTCCGCTATAGGATCGTTGGTTTGTACCTTGTTTTATTAATGTTTTATTATTATTAATGGTTAGTGCATTCCGAGTCATTCGTAACTGTCACTGTATGTCATGTTGTTACTTGTGGGTGGAGCACCAAGGCAAATTCCTTGTATGTGAATACGTGGCCAATAAACTTACTTACTTACTTCTCCCTGTGTGGGTTTTCTCCTGGTGCTCCGGTTTCCTCCCAAACTCCAAAGACGTGCAGGTTTGTAGATATTTAACTTGGGCAGCTTACAACCCAGCAGTAGGAAAGTTGATTTCTCTAATATTAAGTATCCCTTGCATGCCCTATCTCTTTGCCCTACCCCCCACTTACACCCTCATCCTGCCAGTTCACCGGTTCGCATCCATACATCCCTTCGTTATCATCTCCTTCTCAGCCAACAATGAATGGGTCATCGGTTTATGATTTATTCTGAACCTTTTCATACCTCTAGTTTCCCTCCCCCCCCCCCCCGACTGTCAGCCTGAAGAATAGTTTCGACCCGAAATGTTACCCATTCCTTGTCTCCAGAGATGCTGCCTGTACCGCTGAGTTACTCCAGCATTTTGTATCAATCTTCGGTTTAAACTAGCATCTGCAGTTCCTTCCTACACAGGTTTGTAGGTTAATTGGCTAAGGTGAAATTGTAACTGGTCCCCCACTGTGTAGGATGGTGCTAGTGTATGGGGTGATCGCCGCTTGGCTCGGTGTGCCGAAGGGCCCTTTTCTGCACTATATTTTTAAACTAAACTAAATAATGCGGTAGGAAAAAATGTGCGATTGTCCTCATTGGTAGAAAAAATATAAAGATGGGGTATCGTTTCAAAAGGAGAGAGATTGAAAGGTTTTGGTATACAGGAGATGTAAATCTATATAATTAAAAATGTCATCTTGACCACTTCCTGTCTGCGCTGTATATTGATTTTAGAAAAAAACGCTACCATATATCGCTATGATTTTTGACCATCTTACAGTCCTCCTCAGCTGAGCAGGTCCCGAGGATTTTTCCCATCGATGAAAAATAAAAAAGTTATGAGTGTTTTAAAAAAAACACCTTGAGATCCTCTCGCCTGTCAATCACCGCGATTAGGTAATGCCCCTCCTGGGGGGGGAGGGGCAGGACTATAAAACCCCTGATGCCTGGACGTGACACTCTGCAAGATCACGAGGGAGAGGCCACGACTCTCATTCTAAGCTGTGAATCAACTGAACTGTGAGTCTGCAATGTACTTGCAATAAATGATTTGTTAGCCCTTAATGAAAATGAAATAAGTTGTTTGGCCTGCCCTGTGCTTGAAACTGCAATAGCAATGGAAATGAAATTAAACTGCAATGAGCTGTTTGGCCTGCCCTGTGCTTGAAACTGCAATAGCAATGGAAATTAAATTAAACTGCAATGAGCTGTTTGGCCTGCCCTGTGCTTGGAACTGCAATGGCAATGGAAATGGAATGAAAATGCAATGAGCTGTTCGGCCTGCCCTGTGCTTGAAACTGCAATGGCAATGGAAGTAAAATGAAAATGCAATGAGCTGTTCGACCTGCCCTGTGCTTGAAACGGCAATGGAAATGGAAATTAAATGAAAATGCAATGAATTGTTTGGCCTGCCCTGTGCTTGAAACTGCAATGGAAATCAAAAATAAAATGAAAATGCAATGAGCTGTTTTGCCTGCCCAGTGCTTGAAATTGAAATGAAATTAAATTAGTTGTTTGGCCTGCCTGAAACCACTACTTTCAGCCCTCAAGGCCCTATTCACCGAGAAACCAGTCCCTTTTGTCCAAAATGCCCATATTAGCATAGGAGGAGCATTTTGGCCCAAAAGGCCTATACCAGGCAAGGAAAAGTCCAGAAAAAGTGCCTTTCACTGAGATTTCACTCAGATTTTATTTTTGAAAGAGCCCCTTCGGCCCATCAGACCATACTAGCCCAGGAGGAATTCTTTTGCCCCATCAGTAAGTATTCCCCCTGCAAGTATTAAACCTCACCCCAGTATTTTTCACCCTCCCTTCATTTGCTCCCTGTGAGATCCAGGCCAAGATAGACTTTCCTCCTTAATTGCTGTGATCTGCAGAAAAAGATGAAAAATATCGAAAATCGATTCTCCACCCTCACCCCGCTTCTCTCTCACAGAGTCTCTCACCTGTTTTGGGCAGAATTTCTGGCAGTTTCTGAGCTGCAAGCCCACCCACCAGGCCTGAGTGACTGAGCTGCCAGCCCAAGAATCCATTTGGCCCAAACTGTCCATTCTAGCCCTCTGGAAACCAATCCCTTTGGCCCACAGCACCCATTCTAGTGCTCCAGAAAGCACTCCCCCCCACTGGCCACCAATATTGGAATTGGTGGAGAGGTGGAATATTGTGTTGGGGGACCAGCCCTCCCGTGTGAACATGGGAACCAACGGGACCCATTTAGTTTAGTAAATCACTAGTTCTTAAGAATATAAAAACTGAAAGTGCTGGAAAAACCCAGCAATCCAGGCTCACCAGAACAGGATAAGAAATGTTGAGAGGGATATGAGCCAGGTGGAATTCGAGTGGATGGAGAATTTTTGTTGGCACGGGCAAGGTGGGCTAAAGGACTGGTTTTCAAGCTGTATGACAATACAGTGCCCTCCATAATGTTTTGGACGAAAACCATCATTTATTTATTTGTCAGTGTTACTGTTGAATAAAGAGGACTATGGGGCCATGAGAGAGGAGCTGGCCAAAGTTGACTGGAAAGATACCCTAGATGACAGTGGAACAACAATGGCAGGTATTTCTGGGAATCATACAGAAGGTGCTAGATTAGTTCATTCCTAGGAGGAAGAAAGATTCCAAGGGGAGTAAGGGGCGACCGTGGCTGACAAGGGACGTCAGGGACAGTATAAAAATAAAAGAGAAGAAGTACAACATAGCAAAGATGAGAGGGGAGCAAGAGGATTGGGTAATGTTTAAAGAGCAGCAGAAGATAACTAAAAAGACAATTCGGGGAGAAAAGATGAGGTATGAAGGTAAGCTAGCCAAGAATATACAGGAGGATAGTAAAAGCTTCTTTAGGTATGTGAAGAGGAAAATATTAGTTAAGACCAAAATCGGACCCTTGAAGACCGAAAAAGGTGAATGAACAAGAAAATGGCAGATGAGTTGAACAGGTACTTTGGATCCGTCTTCATTAAGGAGGACACAAACAATCTTCCTGAAAATAGTACTGGCCAGAGGAACTGAAGGAAATCCACATCAGGCAGGAAATGGTGTTGGGTTGACTGATGGGACTGAAGGCTGATACATCCCCAGGGCCTGATGGTCTGCATCTCAGGGTATTTAAGGAAGTGGCTCTAGGAATCGCGGATGCATTGGTGATAATTTTCCAATGTTCTATACTCAGGATAAGTTCCTGTGGATTGGAGGGTAGCTAATGTTATCCCACTTTTTAATAAAGCGGGAGAGGGAAAACAGGGAATTATAGACTAGTTAGCCTGACATCGGTGGTGGGGAAGATGCTGGAGTCAATTATAAAAGATGAAATAGCCGCACATTTGGATAGTAGTAACAGGATCGGTCTGGGTCAGCATGGAATTACGAAGGGGGAATCAGGTTTGACTAATCTTCTAGAATTTTTTGAGGATGTATCTAGGAAAATGGACAAGGGAGAGCCAGTGGATGTAGTGTACCTGGACTTTCAGAAAGCATTTGATAAGGTCCCACATATGAGATTAGGGGGCAAAATTAGGCCACATGGTATTGGGGGTAGAGTGTTGACATGGATAGAAAATTGGTTGGCAGACAGGAAACAAAGAGTAGGGATTAACGGGTCCCTTTCAGATTGGCAGGCAGTGACGAGTGGGGTACTGCAAGGCTCGGTGCTGGGATCGCAGCTATTTACAATATACATCAATGATTTGGATGAAGGGATTCAAAGTGACATTAGCAAATTTGCAGATGACACAAAGCTGGGTGGCAGTGTGAACTGTGAGGAGGATGTTATGAGAATGCAGGGTGACTTGGACAGGTTGCAGGAGTGGGCAGATGCATGGCAGATGAAGTTTAATGTGGATAAATGTGAGGTTATCCAATTTGGTATAAAAAACAGGAAGGCAGATTATTATCTAAATGGCATCAAGTTGGGAAAAGGGGAAATACAACGGGAACTGGGGGTCCTTGTTCATCAGTCTATGAAAGTAAGCATGCAGGTACAGCAGGCAGTGAAGAAAACGAATGGCATGTTGGCCTTTATAACAAGAGGAGTCGAGTATAGGAGCAAAGAGGTCCTTCTGCAGTTGTACAGGGCCCTAGTGAGACCACACCTGGAGTATTGTGTGCAGTTTTGGTCCCCTAATTTGAGGAAGGACATTCTTGCTATTGAGGGAGTGCAGCATAGGTTTACAAGGTTAATTCCCGGGATGGCGTGACTGTCAAATGCTGAGAGAATGGAGAGGCTGGGCTTGTACACTCTGGAGTTTAGAAGGATGAGAGGGAATCTTATTGAAACATATAAGATTGTTAAGGGTTTGGACACGCTGGAGGCAGGAAATATGTTCCCGATGTTGGGGGAGTCCAGAACCAGGGGCCACAGTTTATGAATAAGGGGTAAGCCACTTAGAACGGAGATGAGGAAACACTTTTTCTCACAGAGAGTTGTATGTCTGTGGAATTCGCTGTCTCAGAGGGCAGTGGAGGCTGGTTCTCGGGATACTTTCAAGAGAGAGCTAGATAGGGATCTTAAAGATAGCGGGAGTCAAGGGATATGGGGAGAAGGCAGGAACGAGATACTGATTGGGGATGATCAACCATGATCACATTGAATGGCGGTGCTGGCTCGAAGGGCCGAATGGCCTACTCCTGCACCTATTGTCTATAATTACAGCTGTGTTTATACATAGTCCCCCCATTTCAGGGCACCATAATGTTTGGGACACATGGCTTCACAGGCGTTTGTAATTGCCCGGGTCTGTTTAATTGCCTCCTTAATACAGGTACAAGAGAGCTCTCAGCACCTAGTCTTTCCTCCAGTCTTTCCATCGTTTTTGGAAACTTTTATCGCTGTTTATCAACATGAGGGCCAATGTTATGCCAGTGCAAGTCAAATAAGCCATTATGAGTGAGAAACAAGAATTGAACTGTTAGAGACATCAGCCAAACCTTAGGCTTACCAAAGTCAACTGTTTGTAACATCATTAAGAAGAAAGAGATCACTGATGAGCTTACTAACCGCAAAGGAACTGGCAGGCCAAGGAAGACCTCCACAGCTGATGACAGAAGAATTCTCTCTCTAATGAAGAAAAATCTCCAAACACCTGTCCGCCAGATCAGAAACACTCTTCAGGAGTCAGGTGTGGATTTGTCAATGTCCACTGCCCGCAGAAGACTTCATGTACAGAAATACAGAGGCTACACTGCAAGATGCAAACCACTAGTTAGCTGCACAAATAGGATGGCCAGGTTACAGTTTGCAAAGAAGTACTTAAAAGAGCAACTACAGTTCTGGAAAAAGGTCTTATGGGCAGATGAGATGAAGATTAACTTATATCAGAGTGATGGCAAGAGCAAATTATGGAGGAGAGAAGGAACTGCCCAAGATTCATAGAAACATAGAAACATAGAAATTAGGTGCAGGAGTAGGCCATTCAGCCCTTCGAGCCTGCACCGCCATTCAATATGATCATGGCTGATCATCCAACTCAGTATCCCGTACCTGCCTTCTCTCCATACCCTCTGATCCCCTTAGCCACAAGGGCCACATCCAACTCACTCTTAAATATAGCCAATGAACTGGCCTCAACTACCCTCTGTGGCAGAGAGTTCCAGAGACTCACCAAAGCATACCACCTCATCTGTGAAACACGGTGGTGGGGGTGTTATGGCCTGGGCATGTATGGCTGCTGAAAGTACTGGCTCATTTATCTTCAATGGTGATACAACTGCTGATAGTAGTAGCATAATGAATTCTGAGGTGTATAGACTCATCCTATCTGCTCAAATTCAAACAAATGCCTCATTGGATGGCGGTTCATTCTACAGCAAGACAATCATGTGACCTTTCAGGTCTGTGACCTTTCATCATCAGAACTCTGATGAAGAGTACTGAAGAAAGGTTGCATAGACAAAGTGGTGACTGTTTCACTCTCCACCAATGCATTCTGACCTGAAAATTTCCAACAATTTCAGTTTTTATTTCAGATTTCCAGCATCAGTTTTAAAAAAAAATTATTTTCTCTCACTGAATGTCAGAAAGCAGTTTAGACGGCAAAGGATACATCAGCTGTTAATGCAAAAGGGTTTGAGTACAAGAATAGAGGGCATCATGGCGGTGCAGCAGTAGAGTTGCTGCCCTGCAGCGCCAGAGACCCCGGTTCGATCCTGACTACGGGTGCTGTCTGTATAGAGTTTGTACATTCTGCTCGTGGCCTGCGTGGGTTTTCGCCGAGATCTTCAGTTTCCTCCCGCACTCCAAAGACGTACAGATTTGCAGCTTAATTGCCTTCGTATAAAATGTAAATTGTCCCTAGTGTAGGGTAGTGTTGTGTTAATGTGCGGTGATCGCTGGTCGGTGTGGGCTCGGTGGGCCGAAGGGCAGATGAGTTTTTCCAGAACTGTAGTGATTCCTCGCTGAATCACTAAAACTAAAAACACTAGAGGTGAGTTCACATTTGGAATACTGCATATACGTTTATTTTCCCTGCTAAGGAATGATATACGTGATTGAGGTACTGTAGTGAATGTCCCCAAGGATACAGGCTTTGTCTTACGGGAAGAAATTAAGCAGACTGTCAGGGTACTATTAAAAAGAAAGATAGGGATCAAAATTCAAACACAGCAGAGATGCAGAGGTGATGCTTTCCTCTGGCTGGGGTGTAACACATAGATCACAGTCTCAAGATAAGGACTGAGAGGAGGAAGATTTTCTTCATACAGAGGGTAGGTAGAAACCTTTGAAAGTCTGTAGCCCAGGAGACACAATAGTTGAGTATATTTCAAGATAACGATCGATAGATTTCTGGCTATTCTGGCAACCACAGAATTATTTTGTTAAAGAAGGAACTGCAGATGCTGGAAAATCGAGGGTACACAAAATGCTGGAGAAACTCAGCTGGTGCAGCAGCATCTATGGAGCGAAGGAAATAGGCAACGTTTCGGGCCGAAACACTTCTTCAGACACAGAATGATTTTCCCAGGGTAGAAATGTCAAAGACTAGAGGGCACAGCTTTAAGATAAGACGGACAAATTTTAAAGGAGAAGTACGGGGCAAGATTTTTACACAGAGAGTGGTGGGTGCCTGAAAGGAACTGCACAGGGGTGGTTGTTGAGGCAGATACGATAGGGACATTTAAGAGGCTTTTAGATAGACCAATGATATCATGTTCACAAGGTATAGGAGTAGAATTAGGCAATTCAGCACATCGAGTCTACTCTGCCATTCAATCATGTCTGATTTCTTCCTCCTAATCCCATTTTCCTGCCTTCTCCCCATAACCCTTGACACCCATTCTGTTCAAGAATGTGTCTATCTCTGCTTTAAATATATGTAGGTAATGGAGGGATCATGTACAGGCAGAGGAGATAAGTTTAACTTAACATTATGTTTGGCATGAACCTTGTGGGCTGAAGGGCCTGTTCCTTCTATTGTTTCATGTTCTATGTTTATTGAGTTAGAGCATGAGTGTTGCAGTGATAAGAGATTGACTATGATCTTGGGTACACAAAAAGCTGGAGAAACTCAACGGGTGCAGCAGCATCTAAGGAGCGAAGGAGATAGGCGACGTTTCGGGTCGAGACCCTTCTTCAGACTGCTATGATCTTATTGAATGACAGAGCAAGCATGAGAATGGTTTTGTGCACCATTTTCTCAATTGTATTATGCTTGTGCTCCTGGAGTGGGACATGATCTCACAACACATTGGCACCATAGGTGACGTGGAGACAAAGTACAAAGTCCACAGGGTGACCAACAGGTAGAAAAAAAGAGTCATTGAAACTTAAACAATAGTGAAAGGCCTGGATAGAGTGAATGTGGAGAGGATGTTTCCACTAGTGGGAGAGTCTAGGACCAGAGTACCATAGCTTCAGAATAAAAGGACATACCTTTAGAAAGGGGAGAAGGAGGAATTTCTTTGGTCAGAGGGTGGTGGATCTCTGGAATTTGTGGCCACACACAGCTGCGGAGACCAAGTCAATGGATATTTTTGAGGTGCAGATTGACAGATTATTGGGGTAATGGGGAGAAGGGGTTATAAGAAAGGGGGGGGTATTGGATCAGGGGTTATGAGGAGAAGGCAGGAGATTGGGGTTGAGAGGGATACATAGACCAAGATTGAAAGACATGATGGGCCAAATGGCCTAATTCTGCTTCAAGAACTTATGAACATGAAAATTCCTTCAAATAAGTTGAATCAAAAAAGTAGAGCAACAGTATTGGATGAGAGTAGATCTTCCTCTATCTTACGAAGGATGCACTACTAGAGAGGAGATGAGTAATTTATAAGAAGGCACTGCAGACGCTAGTTTAAACGGAAGATAGACACAAATAGCTGGAGTAACTCCATCGGTCAGACAGTATCTCTGGAGAAATGGGATAGGTGACATTTCGTGTCGAGACCCTTCTTCAGACTGAGAGTCGGGGGGGAAAAGGAAACAAGATATAGACGGTTGGGTAGAGAGATAGAGAACAAATGAATGAAAGATATGCAAAAAAGTAACGATGATAAAGGAGACAGGCCATTGTTAGCTGTGGCCTAGGTGAAAAGGTGGTTAGTCAAAGGGTGGTGAATCTGTGGACTACATTACCACCGAAGGCTGTGGAGGTCGTCAATGGATATTTTTTAATGTAGAGATAGATAGATTGTTTAATAGTACGGTGTAAGGGTTATGGGGAGAAGGCAGGAGAATGGGAGTGAGAGGGAAAGGTAGATCAGCCACAATTAAATGGTGGGGTAGACGCGATGTGCTGAATGGACTAGTTTTGCTCCTGTGACTTATGAACTTATGAAATCTGGGGCCTGCACACAGAAGATCACCACGCTCCAGTGCCATCTTGCAGGCAGTATCAAAGTCTGCTTTTGTGAAGAAAAATGTACGAGCTTCAAAATAGCCTACTGAGTAAATGCACTTCCCGAACAACCATCTTGACACAATGCCCAGGAGAAATTAACTCACTTCTGCCTGTGTGCTTATATAGCCCTCAGAATTTGGGCCTTTATAGTTGTCTTCAGTCGCAAAGGGCTGTGGAGATGGACATTTGTCAGTGTAAATTAAGAACTTCCCACCTCCCTCCTTGCTAAAACTTGCCTATGTGAGAAAACTCTATGAAGAAATATGTGTCCTATGATACCACATCAGGGACAATTTTCCACTGCTGTCACATTGCAAGTGGTCAGTTGGGCCTGGAACCATAGATGGTGTTAGTCATAATAATAATAATAATATGTTTTATTGTCATTACACATGTGCAATGAGATTTGGTTTGCAACTTCCATCCGATGTCATAACTTAACGACTAATAAAATTTAGGTTTAGATACCTCGAGAACATGGTTTGCGAAAAGAACATTAGAACAGTAAAACAGTCAAAACAGATTAAAGTGCAGATGTGTCTGTGCGACGTGACCATCCGAGGGAGACAGTCCATGGGGGTGGGGGGCACTCAGCAGGGCCGGTTCAGAGCCGCTATAGCTCTGGGAATGAAGCTGTTCCTGAGTCTGGAGGTGCGGGTGTAGAAGGCCCTAGTAGCATCTGCCAGAAGGGAGTAGTTCGAACAGTCCATTACAAGGGTGAGAGGAGTCTTTATGGATGCTGACGGCCTTCCTGGGGCACCGTGTGTGGTAGATACCCTCCAAGGCTGGTAGCAGTGTCCCAATGATATTTTGCGCTATGTGGACGAAGCGCTGAAGACCTCTCCTCTCCGCCTCCGTGCAGCTGAGATACCACACAGAGATGCCATACGTTAGGATGCTCTCTGTCATGCAGCGGTAGAAGGTCGTCAGCAGCTGTTGGGGCAGACCAGTCCGTTTCAATGTTCTTAGGAAGAACAGTCGTTGCTGTGCCTTTTTGACCAGCACAGCGGTGTTGGTGGACCATGTGAGGTCCTCTGAGATGTGAGTGCCCAGTAACTTAAAGCTGGACACTCTCTCCACACTGTCCCCGTAGATGGAGATTGGGGCGTATTCCCCATTCTGCGACCTCCTGAAGTCAATAATCAGCTCCTTGGTCTTGGAGGTGTTTAGTGACAAGTTGTTCTGTGAGCACCAGTCCGCCAGGTTCTGCACCTCCGCTCTGTAGTTTGTTTCGTCACCGTTGGTGATCAGCCCGATCATGCATCCCAACAAGACATTGTGCCTTTAAGGGATGAGAGAAATATGCAAATATCAAGACCTTTCATATTCTTCCATTTTTTCACTCCAGCTCATAGTGATGCTAATTCTGCAGTTCCTCCCATTCAAAAGCCTTTGTATATATAATCTGGGAGAATCAATCAATTTTAGATTTGGAATGGTATTAATCCATTCAGTTTTGCAGCATGTTATACCATGAAGTAAGGGGATTTAGAAGATTTTTTAAGTCTACTGGTCCACATAAGAGGTGATAATTGCGGCACTTCACACAACATCCTTTGAGCAGAGTGTTTTTTCATTAGCAGGTAACATGGAAAGCTGTCAAAACAAGATTCTCTCCATTTGCCCAAAGGATAAAATAGTTGAGAACACAGGGAAACATTTGGCAGTGAATAAATCTCATTAATGGTGTAATTATCTCTTGTCTCTTGTTATGCTCTTTTTAAGAATTGAAAGGAATTCATCGTCTTACAACAATGTCCAGATGATGACACGGACGATAGACATAAAAAGCTGGAGTAACTCAGCGGGGCGGGCAGTGTCCCTGGGGAGAAGGAATGGGTGACGTTTCGGAGTGAGACTACAGAGACTATCATTCGAATAAAGTATATTTTGAAATTAAAAAAAAAAAAATTTAAAAAAAAAAAAAAGAGACTACAGAGAACGCAAACGCACTGTCGCTCAGGCAGTATTGATAGACGTGACAAGGGATCTTTGATGAACTTCTCTTTCCACAGGTGCTGCTGAGTCCAGTATTTTGATTTGGATATCTCACATTTATGTTTTTTTTGATCTCCACACACACTAGCATTCATTTTGAGGGGACTATTGAATTGAATTGAATTCAATTGACAAGTCACAGAGAAATTCTTTGTTTGCATACCCAAGGTCCACCTTAGTTCTCCCCCCACTCCTCCCTCACAGCAGCCCCCCCAAGCTGCATCCTCATTTGTTCTTACTACAATATAAAAGCAAGGATGTAATACTGAGGCTTCATCAGGTGCGGGTGAGGGCACGTGTGTCCAGATGGTCTCTTGATGTTCAGATTATGGGGAGAATGGGGTTGAGAGGGAATAATAGATCAGCCATGATCGAATGGCGGAACAGACTTGATGGGTCGATTGGCCTAACTTTGCTCCTATATCCTATGGTCTTATGTCGTAGATTGCTTTACTGTGGGAATGGCATCACAGAGAAGAGAGGAGATGAGGAGACTTGTTTGGACAAGTGATTGTGGAGGGGTGTGTGGTCCAGTTAGATTATTACAGACATTGGCGGGACAGATGATGGAGTCTTGCACTAGTTGAATGAGATGCAGGGAACATACAAATTCCCTGGCTCTGCCTGGGCTCCGGGAAGGGGTGGGGGTGAGGCCTGAAGCCCTCTACTTGGATAAACCTGTTCTTTATTTACAAAATAGCAATGGATGCATAAGCCCTTCTGGAAACCAGAAATATCAGCTGATCTAATCAACCAAAAAGGGACCACAAACACGGTTTCAGATAGATTACTGATTTAGGATAAGTACAGTTGGCTTGCCAATCACTCTGAATGCAGTGATGGGTAAAGTAGATAGGAGTCCGTGAAACCAGAGATCACCGCACGCTTATACTATCCTACACACTAGACACATTTTACAGATGACAGAAGCCAAATTAACTTACAAACCTGTACGTCTTTAGTATGGGTGGAAACTGGAGCACCCGGAGAAAAATTATGTGGTCACAGAGAGAACATACAAACTCCATACAGACAGCACCTGTGGTCAGGATTGAACCCGGGTCTCTGGCGCTGTGCAACATCTCTACCACTGCACCAATAGGAACGTGTTCCTGTTTTAAAAACTCAACCTTCAGGAGTAATATTTGAACGGGGGAACAATTATTGGATTTTTACTTCATTACAACTTGGAGACCAAGGGTTTCAAAGGTTTCAAAGGTCTTTTATCGTAAAGTGTATCAATTAGGGTATGGTGATATTCGCATTAACATACAGCCATACTACATATTACTACTTTTTCAAAAAGTCTGAAGAAGGGTCTCGACCCGGAACGTCACTCATTCCTTCTATCCAGAGATGCTGCCTGTTCTGCTGAGTTAATCCAGCTTTTTGGGTCTATTTACTATTTTTTCAATGCCTTCTTTCATAATTGAAAATAGAGAGATGAAATAAAAACAATCTAAATTAAAGCACAGCAAATGTTACAGTAAAAGCTTTGCTATTTTTACAACCAAATGTGCAGGAGAGGGCAGCAAATGGTCTGTATAATCCTGTGGCATTGCTTGGTTACATCATCCCTGCATTATTATCCTCACCTTTTGCCTCTCGCTCACCCATCACCCGTTCACTCCCCCCCCCCCCCCCCCCCCCCCCCCCCCCCCACCCCCCCCCCCCCCCATTTCAAAGGCCAACACCATTGAATGAATCTCACTCCAAATGAATGAAACTGTATAGTGTCCTGTCTGAGGCGAAAACCATCAATGTCACCAGATTGTCAACGTGACCACACACCACAGCTGCATTTAATCTCCTCGACCAGTGAAGATCATTGAATAGCAATTTACTGTGGGACAAGCGACTGAACCAGTGGCAAGTCACATTTACATCCACTCGAAAGCAACTGCCTCAGCCACAAACTAAGAATCAAATCAGGTTTGTGCGACTTGGCATCTAAAATTTCCCATCCACTCCTTTGGGGGGAATGTTTATGATTGAAATATAGTGAGGGAATTGTTCCTGCATTTCTGTTGTTGATCAAATTAAATGCAGCTTTTCAACTGTGGTCCTTTGACTGAGTTAAATATAATCAGGCAGTGTTGTACCTGAGGAACGGTCTCGACTCGAAACGTCACCTATTACTTTTCTCCATAACTGCCTGACCTGCTGAGTTACTCCATCTTTTTGCGTCTATCTTCAGTGTAATTTAAAACTGAGATATTTGTGTTTATAAGGATAGGAGTATGATAATAATAACCCATTATTATCTTTAATATGTCAATATGCCTCAATTTTCAACTGGTAACTTGCTGACAAATCATTGTCAGACCTTATTAATCAAAAGTATTGATCATTTGAAGTGCTTGACCACAATCGATTGTTACACAGTGTTAGACTCATATATCTTAGTATTAACACTTAATTATTAAATTGAGTAACTGAAGTATAATAAAGCATTGTGTGGAACAAAACAGTTTGGTTTTAAACTTGTTGATTTAATTGAACTGCATACTTTAATGTCACGTGCCAAGTCACAGTAAAATTCTTTGCTTGCGTACCCAAGGGTATGCAAATACTGGCCCATAAAGGGCGCTGGCAAAGTAACAAATCCTCCCCCCCCCCCCCCCCACGCCAGTTCCCCCATTGTTCTTCGCCCTCCCTCACGGCGGTTCACCGCGCCGGGTCCTCCATTGTTCATCCCCCCCACGGCGCCCCCCCTCGCTGGATCTTCCATTGTTCATCCCCCCCTCCCCCCCTCACGGCGGTCCCACCACGCCGGGCCCCCTTTATTCCGTCAGTAGGTTACTGAATCAGGGTGGATAAGCCTGGTGAAAGCCTATAAAAATGCCTTGCGTTCACTGCTCTCAAGTGACTTCTGTAATACTCTGTGCTTCATTACTTTTGGAGTGGGGCTTCAGAGAACACCCAGAGTAAAACATCCTGACTGTAAAACTGGTTTCAACAAGCTGAGTAATTAACAAAACATGTGGCTGACCCATTTACCAGCTGGTCAAAACATAACAAATCCTGGAAATCAATGATTACTATTCAATGCATTATATAAATATCGTTATCTGCCCTGCCATTTTTATTGTTGACTTTAGAGCTGCTCTGAGGGTCATATTAAATGAGTTAACGGATAATTCACACCATTGAGCAATTACACATTGTTTGAAAAAGTTGAACAGTTGTGACTGGCAATAATTGAAAATACTGAGAAAAAACACGGAAAGGACTGCTTGCTCTTAATATATATTCTTAAATTAAATAAACAAAATGTTGTTCTGCAGAATGGTCTCGACCTGAAACATCACCTATTCCTGTTACCATTTAGTTTATTGTCACGTGTACCGAGGTACAGGGAAAAGCTTTTGCTGCGTGCTATCCAGTCGGCAGAAAGGCAATACATGATTGCAAGCGAGCCATTTACAGTGTATATATAGATAAGGGAGTAATATTTAGTCTGAAGCAGGGTCTCGACCCGTAACATCACCTATTCCTTCGCTCCATAGATGCTGCCTCACCCGCTGAGTTTCTCCAACATTTTTATCTCCCTTTAATATTTAGTGCAAGGTAAAGCCAGCAAAGTCCGATGCTGCCTGACCCGCTGAGTGACTCCAGTTTTTTGTGTCTACCTTCGATTTAAACCAGCATCTGCAGTTCCCTGCCGAAACAAAATGTGTAAAATTTTCTTTGACCGGTAAGTTCATGAAAAGCTGAAAGTTGATACAATGGAGATAGACTGTTGCTTGGCTGTGGACAATGTGCAATGGAGAATTGCTTTTCTCATCTGTATTTGAACTATCTTGAATTTCAAAAGAGGGACATTAACAGATGCATTTTTTTCTACTTATCTTGTGGGACTCGCAGTCCATTGTTTGTTGATGCAAGCAGTTGTCATAGTCGTGTAATAACAAAACCCAGCCATTTACTCTGTTTACCTCCAGAGGAACTGATGAGCAATCTAGGTAAAATTACAGCCATGTGTGGAATTCAGTGAGTAGCCAGGGGAGGCGGCATAAGAGTTTTTACAGACACTAACAATTGCACCACAAAATCTTCTCTTTAATTTTCATCAGTCACCTTTATACATTACAATACAATACGATTGAACTTTATTTATCCCAGGCGGGAAATTAATTTGCCAGCAGTCATTAAAACACAAAATACATGAAACATTAAATTAAAGTGACGGGTGGAAAGGCTTTGGGGATGTGCAAAGATTATGGGGGTGGGGGTGGGGGAAGGGAAGTCATTCTCAGTCTACCCCATGACCGAAGACTGGAACTGACTCCCTACCTCCCCCCCCCCCCCACACTTATTGCATCTGTCTTACCAAATTATTATCAAGCACATTTTCTGTATTTGCATAATATGAATATATTAATATTAAAATTTCCGAATTATCTTCCTAATGTTATATTTGTCAGAATTAATTAATCAATTACAAGTAGTTAAACACAGCTAACACAATAACACTTCAATACCCTGCAACTAACTTGCTGATCTCTTTCAAGCTTATTATTACAAGACAATCTTACTCACTGCAAATTGAATTTGCAATATGTATCAACAATCTGTATTTATGTAGCACCTTTAGCAGAGTGAAAAACCCAAAGGCATTTTGCAAAGAGTATTAACAAATAAACCAAATCATATCTTGAAATGGTTGATCCTGTCATGTTGTTGTGCTTCACTGGGCAGCACGAGACCGTCTCCTAGAAACGTAAATAGGTGCAGGAGAAGGCCCTTCGAGCCAGCACCGCCCTTCAACATGATCATGGCTGATCATCCAAAATCACGACTCCGTTCCTGCTTTCTCCCCATATCCCTTGATTCCGTTAGCCCTAAGAGCTATATGTAACTCTCTCTTGAAAACATCCAGTGAATTGGCCTCCACTGCCTTCTGTGGTATAGTATTCCACAGATTCACAACTCTCTGGGTGAAAAGGTTTTTCTTCATATCAGTCTTAAAAGGCCTACCCTTTATTCTTAAACTGTGACCCCTGGTTCTGGAACACTGTGACCGGGTGGCGCCAGCAATGGCTGCCTCGCCCACAGTCTCTGTCCCTTCCTTCTCTGTTGTTTATTTAGTGCATGTTAAATGTATGTTTTTAGTGTTCTCTAGCTTGTTTTATGTGGGGGGTGGTGAGGGGGTTGGGGAAACCTTTTTTAAAATCTCTTACCTCGACGGAAACACCATTTTTTTCCTTATCGTATCTCCGTCTGCACTGCGGCCTAACATCGAGGAGCTGGAGGCCTTTGCTGGAGACCGACTTCGGGAGCTCCCACCGCGGGAGCCTGCAGGACTTACCATCGCGGAGCTCGCGATCCCTTTGCCGGAGATCGACTTCTGAGCTCCAACCGCGGGAGCCTGCGGACTTTAACATCATGGAGCTTGCGGTCTCTGGTTAGAGCTCCAACCGCAGGAGCTTTGACCACCCTGATGCGGGAGCTTAGATCGCCCCAACGCGGGAGCTTAGATCGCCCCAACACGGGAGCTTAGATCGCCCCGACGCGGGAGCTTAGATCACCCCGACACGGGAGCTTTGATTTCCCTGATGCGGGGGCTTCGACCGCTGGCTGCGGGAGCTTCAATTGCGGGAGAAAAATGAGGGAAGAAGATTAGACTTTATTAGCTTCTATCACAGTGAGGAATGTGGAATCCGCTGTGGTGGATGTTTATGTTAACTTTTATGTAGTTGTGTGTCTTGTTGCCTTTTTTAGTATGGCTGTATGTTAATGCGAATATCACCATACCCTAATTGATACACTTTACGATAAAAGACCTTTGAAACCTTTGAAACCCTTGGTCTCCAAGTTGTAATGAAGTGATGACATTGGGAACATTTATTTGTTACTCTGTGGAGCATGGCATAGTACTGAAGAAGCCTCAACCCACAACGTCACCCATTGCTCTCCACAAATGCTGCCTGTCCTGCTGAATTACTCCAGCATTTTGTGTCAACAGTAATTTACATTGGAAATAGCCATGTTGAAAGCATTATAATTTAAAGATCTTGCAGTATTAATGAAAAACATTATGTTAGCGTCGTATCTTCTCATTGATGCAGTACCTATCAAATTAACCTTAATTAATACCTAATAAATGAAACCAGTGTGCTACGATTAAAATGTCTCAAAACAAATATGTCATTCTATGTTCAGCAAATGCTGTTGTTTATAAGGATGTAAGTTAATATATTACTGTTCCCATGGGACTAGTTCCTATTGTTGATGCTGCAAGCCATATTCTGATCACACTCGCCTAAGTCTATCAACATACTGATGCCCTGAATGCACAGGAATTAGCACATGTGATAGACATAAGGAAGAATTCTATAGTGTTGCTTGCATATTGTAAAAGAAAGACTTGGATTTATTAGTACTAGACTAAGTGGGACCCGTTGGGTCCCAGCATCACACGGGAGAGCTGGTCCCCCAACGCAATATTCCACCTCTCCACCAATTCCAGTATTGGTGGCCAGTGGAGGGGGAGGGGGGGGGGGGGGGGGGGCTTTCTGTAGTGCTAGTATGGGTGTTGTGGGCTGAAGGGACTGGTTTCCAGAGGGCTAGTATGGACATTGTGGACCAAATGGATTATTGGGCTGGCAGCTCAGTCACTCAAGCGTGTTGTGCTGGCAGCTCACTCATTCACGGCGGGTGGACTGGCAGTTGACTCATGGCTATTCCTTGAAATTCCACTTCAGGCAGGGTGCAAGGCCACCAAATTCAAGTGCAGTTTCATACCATTTCAAGCAAGGTGCAAGGCCACTAAAGACAGCGAATCGTGACCTCTCCCTCCTCAATTTTCCAGAGACTGAGCCACGCCCACACTTCTGGGTTTTATAGTCCCTCCCTCTAACACCAGAAGGGGCGAGGCCTTCATGGCATGATTGACAGAAGAGGGAATCGCAACATTTTTTAAAAACTAATACTCTTTTATTTTTCAACGATGGGAAAAATCCTCAGCACCTATGAGCGGAGGGGGACTCTGAGTAAGGCAACTTAAATTAGGCAAGGCAACTTAAATTAGGCAAGGCAACTTAAATTAGGCAAAGCAACTTTAATTAGGCAAGGCAACTTTAATTAGGCAAGGCAACTTTAATTAGGCAACACAGCTTTAGCATTTCCAAACCAAAGGCAACACAGCTTTAGCATTTCCAAACTATATTTTCAAACCACATTAAGGTCACTGACAGGTCAGTAAAACCATTCACAGTTTAGTAGACGTGTTCAGTGTTATTCACGGCTCAGACTGAGAGATGTGACCCTCTCGCTCCCCCATCTTGCACTCAGTCCCTCCGGAAGGGGCGTGGCCTTCAGGAGAGAGAATCTCAACATTTTTTAAACACTAATAAGTCTTTTATTTTTCATCAATGGGAAAAATCCTCTTGTCTGCGCGGCAGAGGGGGACTCTCTCAAAGATGCCCTAAAATCACAGCTGTAAGTGGCAGTGTTTTTTCTAAAATCAATATACAGAACAACAGGAAGTGGTCAAGATCAGACTTTTAGTAATATAGATACTAGACCAGGTGCAGACCCGTTGGGCCTGTCCTCCTTAGGCAATAGTCCACCACTGACCCATAGCCACCAACTGCACAGGCTGACGGGTTGCCGTTGTGACGGCAGATATCCCCGTTGAGACACGAGTGACGACAACCCTCCCCCAACTGCGCAAGTGGGAGCGCGACTGCGACGTTTTTAAAGTTCAAAATGACAATAACCTGTAAAATATCAACCCCTCCCTCCCCTACTCCCTCTTCCCCCTCCCTTCCTCCATTACCTCGCCATCCCCATCTCTGCCCCTATCCTCCTCCATTCCCGTTCATCCCCAGCACTCCCCCTCCACCCTCCCTCTTCTTTCCCTTCCTCCTCCCCTCCCAAACTCTCTCCCTCACCTCTCCCTCCCTCTCCTTTGCCCTACCCTCAGTCACTCCCTCCCTCCCTCCATAACCCCTCTCCCCTCCCCTACCCCCATCCTCTCCCTCTCCCATTCCTCACCTCCCCCCAATCCCACCCCCACTCTCCCTCCTCAACTCCCCCACTGCCCTCCTTTCTCTCTATTCCCTGTTCCCTACCTCTCCCGCTCCCCCCCCTCATTTCTCTCTTTCTCCCCTTCTCTCCCCCACCTCCATCCTCACCTCCCCTACTTTCCCCTCCCTCTCCCTCCTTACCCCCTCTTCTCCCTCAATCCCCCAGCCTCCCTCCTCACCTCCCCAGGATTTTGATGTAATCCACCTCCGGCCCCGTTTGTTCCTCCACTTCGGCGATGAAGCTGTAGTTGAGGCTGCGGCCTAGTCCTTGCCCCGGGTCCCGTTCCTCTCAATCCCCGCCGGCCTGGAGCAGCAGTCTCCTGACCCCGCACTGGCTCGAACCCCAGTCGAGGGCCCGGAGACGCGCTCCGGCTCCAGTCCGTGTCTGTGTCGGCTCCCCAGTGCCCAAAGCCCGGGCCCGACTACAGCCCTGGGGCTCGGCCCACGCCAGGCCTCTTCACCTTCCCTCTTCTTTCCCCTCTCCTCCTCCCCTCCCCCATTGCCTCCCTCTTTTTTCCCCTACCCTCAGTCCACACTCCCTCCCTCCATAACCCCTATCCCTCCCTACCCCCTCTATTGTTTTGGGACCCAAAGGAGTGTTCACCCACTCCTCACCCCCCCCCCCCCCCCCTATCCCCACCCCCACCCCTCCCCCCATCCCACAATTAAAATTGTGATTTTTTTTAAATGGAATCCTCACAAAACCTAAACAAAAGGAAAACGGAAGAATTTGATTAAAATTGATTTTTTAATGTAAATGAGATTCGAAATCCCATTGTGACGTTAGTTCGAAAAAACCTAAACACAATGAAAATGGAAGAATTTTATTAAAACTGAATTTTTTATGTAAATGAGATTTGGAATCCCATTGTGACGTCACAGGGCAAGTGGTAAAGTGGTTTGAAAAGTGTTTTTTGTAAAGTTTAAAATGTCAATAATTTGTAAGATATAACATAAATCTGAAAGAAACTTGTTTCATTTATGACCCAGGACAATGGTGAGTAAGGTGGGCCTAAACATTGTAGCGCTATCATGTATCATTTTGGCGCGGTTCTGGGATATCACGTCCACACACGCATGCTTCAAAACAAACAAAATGAGAGTAATTTAAAGATATTTTAATCTGAATAGCTTTACAACCTATGAAGTGTGCTTTTAAGTGCGGTCACAGTTTTAGTGTAGAAAGCACAGTTGCTAGCTTTGCACAGAAAGGTCTTACAAAGAGCAATGTGCTAATGTCTAAATAATCTGGGGTTTTTTAAGTGAAATGGAAATACAAGGAACTGCAGATGCTGGAATCCTGAGCAAAACACAAAGTGTTCCAGCGCTCACTCATGGTTCAATCTTGTTGAGGAAGTGGTACTTGTCTGAGGGATAACTTTCCTTCTCTTCCTCAAAATATTACCAATGGATCTTTTGCTCCACCTGAGTAGCAGATAGAAGGTCATGTTAAAGACAGCTGTTCTGCCCAGCAAAAGCACTCCTTCCAAGCTGCCATTGGAGTCAGTCTGGATCTTGTTCCTTTTGTGGGTAATGCTGCCTTGAACTGTAGCAAATATAGAGCGGGTGGGTGAGGAAAAAAATAGGTTTGATGATTGCTACTAAGCTAATGTTACCTAGCCCCCTGTGACTTTAATGGTTTACAATTAAACAAAAAACTCTCAGTTCACCTCAGTAATAAAACAGAAAATGTTTCCATTCTCAGTCCGTCAGGCAGCATCTGTACAGAGAGAAGCAGAGTTAAACGTTACAGGTTAGTGACCTTTCATCACTCCTTTACCATCCACTGCCTTTTACCTGGCCAATATCTCCCTGTCCATGTTGAAACAAAGAACTACAAATGCTGGTTTATACCAAGTGCTGGAGTAATTCAGCCGATCAGGCAGCATCTCTGGGGGAAAAAAGGATAGGTATTGTTTCGGGACACAAAGGATTCTGAGTTACTCCAGCACTTTGTGTCTTTTTCCCAGTCCATCTTCTCTCCACTCTTCCTCATGGCGTTGGTTCCTTGATGTATGGGGAAAATTAATTAAACACACCAGTAAAATACTGTGGTATATTCAGTGTGTTTTTTTTCGTATGGCTATATGGTAATTCGCACATCACCATATCTTAATTGGTACATGTGACAATAAAAGACAGTTGAAACCTTTGAAAGAAGGTTCCAGCATCTTTCGTTTAGTTTAATTTAGAGATACAGTGTGGAAACAGGCCCTTTGGCCCACCGAGTCCACACCAACCAGCGATCCCCGCACATTAACACTATCCCACACACGCTAGGGACAATTTACACTTATACCATGCCAATTAACCTACAAACCTGTACGTCTTTGGAGTGTGGGAGGAAACCCACGCAGTCACAGGGAGATCGTACAGACAGCGCCCATAGTCTGGATCGAACCTGGGTCCGGCGCTGCAAGCTCAGTAAGGCAGCAACTTTACCGCTGCGCCACCGTGCCGCCAGTGGTCCTTTATATCTCCCAAACTCTACTTTTACTCTTCAAAATACCACCTCAGGTCCACCCAACACGAGAGTTGGTGAGTGTGAAATGGCTGCCATTAAAGGCCTCATTACTCCTCTCATGTGACCTTCATGGGCTCGTTTGTGAAGATTAGCTCCTTGGGAGGGTGCTAATGAGTGGCCTACGCTCCTACAGCAAGAGGTCAAAACCTTCACAGAGAGTGGGGAAAGATCTGACAGTGAAGTTGGCCAGATGAACAATGGTGGGCTGACAGACTTGATGGATCAATCAAGTTTCTGTCGTGGAAAACTTTGTCCAAAATTCTGAAGTAAACTGACAGCTTTTTAATTTTTAAATGTTACCTCCTTGCTCTTGAGTATGTTTTTGCAACAATTCAGTTTTAAACTCTGCTTTAGATGCTACTTTAGCACATTTTATTTCATAATTAAGAAAGCTGACTAGTGCAGAATGACCAGTGTGGATTTAAAATATTTCCATATTTTTTATGGGATGAATAATTATTTCTGTATTGCTGCTATTAAGCAAATAGCAATGTAAAAAAATATTAAAATAAATGATTTAAAAAAAAATTGAATTAAAGTAATCTGCAAATGAATCTAGATTAATTGGAAATTAGAATGGAAAAAAAAAACAATAAATGAAGCCAGAAGAAATCATCTTTAATGATATTCATTCAAAGTGAGTTTGTGACATTTTAAGATCGGAGCATGGGGGTATTTAATGTAACGGAAAAACAGCATGGGGATAGCAATACTTAACTTATAGTTGAAGACAATTCAGGCAGAACAACCACATGTCCCTGCCTCTTCGTTGAATGATCTTTACACCCAGTCAACTGTTGAAACACAGAACTGCAGATAGACATAAAGTGTTGAGTATCTCAGTGGGTCAGGCAACATCTCTGAAGTAAAAGGATGGATATTGGGTTGGCTGGAGTATCCCGCTGAGTTACTCCAGCACTTTGTGTCTATCTTCAATATAAATCCTTCCTACACAAAACTTCAGATGCTGGTTTATACTAAAGGTAGACACAATGTGCTAGAGTAACTCAGCAAGTCAAGAGTGTTTTATTGTCATATGTCCCAGATAGAACAATGAAATTCATATATATATATATTATATATACATGTATACATACATATATACATACACATATGCATACACATACGCATATATAATATACATATATAACACATATACACATATACACATAACACATATTCATAATAATATACACCTATAATAATATATACATATATACATATATACATACACATATATATACACATACACATATAAATACACATATACATACACATATACACACACATATATATATATAGGCAGTATATTTGGAGCAAAAGGATAGGTAATGTTTCAGGTTGGGACCCTTCTTCAAACTCAATGTAGAGGGGTGGGGCGAGTGGGAAGGAGTTGGAGGCAAGAATTTTTTTTTTTTTTACTTTAGGTTTTATTGATTTTATGTATACACAAATAAAACACAAATATAACAACAAAACATATAAAATGACAATGAAACATACAACAGTGTAGCAGTGGGTTCAGTTTACAATTAATGATGCAGTATACAGAACTATTTTCATATTAAAACATTTTCCAATAACTTACATTATTGTCTATAAAATTATACAGTGTTAATGTCTTTATTTCTATACCTAATCCATTTTTCCCATTTTCTTTTACATTCGTCTTCTTTCACTCTTAGAGAATATGTCATTTTCTCCATGACAAATATTTCCTGTACTATGTCTAACCATTGTCTAAGTCTGGGTGTGTCCGCTGCAAGCCAGTTTCTTGTAATGGCCTTTCTGCCAGCTGTGAGTAGGATTTTAACCAAGTAATGGTCTTCCTTCAGCACCACTGTATTTATGTTACCCAGGTATAAAAATGGAACACTTCTTGCAGACTATATATCCTAATACCTCCGTTAATTCTGAATTCAGTCTGTCCCAAAATGGTTCTATTTTTGGGCAACTCCAGAAGATATGTGCATGGTTTCCGTCTGTTTGGCCACATTGCCTCCAGCATGTTTGCTGCCTTAGAATTTGCTTGCTTTTTATGTTAGGCGTAATAAAGAAACAAATCAAATTTTTCCAATTAAATTCTCTCCAATGTTGTGAATTGGTGGATGTCTGTAGTGTTACACACATATGATGCCATTCTTCTTCTGAGATTGTAATGTTCAATTCCTTTTCCCACTTAAATTTTACATAAAATGTAGTTTTAGCTTGACATTCCATTAAACTATGATAAAGTTTAGAAATAATCCTTAATGTTTTTTGATGATACGCACTATCACTTCTATCACTGGATTATTTTCTTCTAGTGCCTCCCTTTTTACCTTTTTATTGTAATAATCTCTTAGTTGGAGGTATCTAAACAAGTCTTGGTTCCGAAGTGCAAATCTATCTATCAAATCTTGAAAACTTCTTTGGTCTCCATTTTCAATAACAGTACAAAATGCAGTCATTCCTTTCTTTATCCACTCTTTAAATGTTGAGTCACACATCCCTGGTTTAAATTCATTATCCAAAGCTATCCATCTTAAAACTTTTTGGCGTTTATTCAGTTTAAGTTGTCTGGTAAGCGTGAACCAGGTTTTTAAAGTAAAAATAGTTATTGGATCGATTATGCTCCTGATATGTCCAGGAAGCGCTTTTTCTCCCAAAAGTGTTTGGATGTGGAAGTCAGGGATATCTGTCTCAATCTCTTTCCACCTAGCTATATAGCTGTCCTCACACCAATTAATTAGTGGTCGAAGTTGGGCTGCATAGAAATATATCCTAAAATTTGGAAGTGCCATTCCACCTTTGTCCTTTGGCAACTGTAGTGTAGTGTATTGAATTCTGGCCTTCTTTCCTCCCCAAATAAATCTAGATATTAATTTATCCCATTCCGTGAATTGTTTTAATGGTACCTCTATTGGCAGAGATTGAAACAAGTACAATAGCCTTGACAAAATATTCATTTTCACCACATTTATCTTACTACTAAAATCCATTGGGTAGGTGGACCATCTTTCTATATCCTTTCTTATGTTTTGGTTGATGTGATTATAATTGGCCCCATACAACAGTGATATATTTTTTGTTATATGTAACCCTAGGTATTTGATTGATTTTGAATCCCATTTAATATTATAATTTTGTTCGATTTCTTCTGGAGGAGGGACAATTAAATAGGAGGATTTGAGTTTTTGAAATATTCACTTTATATCCTGCATAAAAATTCAATTTATCTATGATCCCCATCATCCTTGGAAAGGAGGTGTTTACTTCTGTGAGATACATGGAATCGGTATGGGTAGAGCTACAAAACACTAAGGGGCAGAAAACGCTGGTGGGTGTTGTGTACAGGCCACCTAACAGTAGCAGAGAAGTTGGGGATGGTATCAAACAGGAAATTAGAAATGCGTGCGACAAAGGCAAAACAGTTATAATGGGTGACTTCAATCTACATATAGATTGGGTTAATCAAATTGGCAGGGGTGCTGAGGAAGAGGATTTTTTGGAATGTATGCGGGATAGTTATCTAAATCAACATGTAGAGGAACCAACGAGAGAGCGGGCTATTTTAGACTGGGTTTTGAGTAATGAGGAAGGGGTAATTAGCCGTCTTGTTGTACGTGCCCCCTTGGGCAAGAGTGACCATAATATGGTTGAGTTCTTCATTAGGATGGAGAGTGACATTGTTAATTCAGAAACAATGGTTCTGAACTTAAAGAAAGGTAACTTTGAGGGTATGAGACGTGAATTGGCCAAGATTGACTGGCAATTAATTCTAAAAGGGTTGACGGTGGATATACAATGGAAGACATTTAAAGACTCAATGGATGAACTACAAAAATTGTTCATCCCAGTTTGGCAAAAGAATAAATCGGGGAAGGTAGTGCATCCGTGGATAACAAGGGAAATCAGGGATAGTATCAAAGCAAAGGATGATGCGTACAAAGTAGCCAGAAAAAGCAGCATACCAGAGGACTGGGAAAAAATTCAGAGACCAGCAGAGGAGGACAAAGGGCTTAATTAGGAAAGGAAAAATAGATTATGAAAGAAAACTGGCAGGGAACATAAAAACTGACTGCAAAAGTTTTTATAGATATGTGGAAGAGAATGAGGTTAGTAGTAGGTCCCTTGCAGTCAGAAACAGGTGAGTTATCATGGGGAACAAGGATATGGCGGACCAATTGAATAACTACTTTGGTTCCGTCTTCACTAAGGAAGACATAAATAATCTGCCTGAAATAGCAGGGGACTGTGGGTCAAAGGAGGAATTGAGTGAAATCCAGGTCAGTCGGGAAGTGGTGTGGGTAAATTGAATAGAATAAAGCCGATAAATCCCAGGGCCAGATAGGCTGCATCCAGAGTACTTAAGGAAGTAGCTCAGGAAATAGTGGATGCATTAGTGATAATCTTTCAAAACTCTTTAGATTCTGGAGTAGTTCCTGAGGAT
This sequence comes from Okamejei kenojei, assembly GCA_035221665.1. Classification (NCBI taxonomy): domain Eukaryota; kingdom Metazoa; phylum Chordata; class Chondrichthyes; order Rajiformes; family Rajidae; genus Okamejei; species Okamejei kenojei. The sequence goes on from CM069150.1 coordinate 36,163,057, forward strand.
GGGAGCAACCCCCCTCTTTTTAAGAAGGGAGGGAGAGAGAAAAACGGGGAATTACAGACCAGTTAGTCTAACATCGGTAGTGGGGAAACTGCTAGAGTCAGTTATTAAAGATGGGATAGCAGCACATTTGGAAAGTGTGAAATCATTGGACAAAGTCAGCATGGATTTACAAAAGGTAAATCATGTCTGACGAATCTTGTGGAATTTTTCGAGGATGTAACTAGTAGCCTGGATAAGGGAGAACCAGTGAATGTGGTATATCTGGACTTCCAGAAGGCTTTCGACAAGGTCCCACATAAGAGATTAGTATACAAACTTAAAGCATACGGTATTAGGTTCAGTATTGATGTGGATAGAGAAACTGGCTGGCAAACAGGAAGCAAAGAGTTAAACGGGTCCTTTTCACAATGGCAGCAGTAACTAGTGGGTACCGCAGGGCACAGTGCTGGGACCCCAGCTATTTACAATATATATTAATGATCTGGATGAGGAATTGAAGGCAATATCTCCAAGTTTGCGGGATGACTGGGGGGCAGTTTTCGCTGTGAGGAGGATGCTAGAGACTGCAAGGTGACTTGGATAGGCTGGGTGAGTGGACAAATGCCACTTTGTGGCAAAAACAGGAAAGCAGACTATTAGGTGGCCGATTAGGAAAAGGGGAGATGCAGCGAGACCTGGTCATGGTACACCCAGTAGGCATGCCGGTGCAGCAGGCAGGTGAATGAAAAGCTTTCTTTCATAGCAAAAGGATTTGAACAGGAGCAGGGAGGTTCTAAGTTGTACAGGTCTTGGTGAGACCACACCTGGAGTATTGCGTACAGTTTTGGTCTCCCCAAATCTGAGGAAGGACATTATTGCCATAGAGGGAGTGCAGAGAAGGTTGATTCCTTGGATGTCAGGACTGTCTTATGAAGAAAGACTGGATAGACTTGGTTTATACCTCTGGAATTTAGGAGATTGAGAGGGGATCTTATAGAAACTTACAAAATTCTTAAGGGGTTGGACAGGCTAGATGCAGAAGATTGTTCCCGATGTTGGGGAAGTCCAGGACAAGGGGTCACGGCTTAAGGATAAGGGGAAATCCTTTAAGACCGAGATGAGAAAACTTTTTTCACACAGAGAGTGGTGAGTCTCTGGAACTCTCTGCCACTCCTCTGAGGTATTAGGCCAGTTGAGGGGGATATCTACTGATCATATTGAATGGCGGTGCAGGCTCGAAGGGCTGAATGGCCTACTCCTGCACCTAATTTCTATGTTTCTACATCATTACATCATCTGCGAAAAGGCCAATTTTATGTTCTCTGTCTCTTATAGTTACTCCCTCAGTTGATGGTTCAATATATATATAGGGCTAAGACAACATCCCTGTCTCGTTCCTCTTCCTAACACAAATCTCTCAGTTAAGGGCCCATTCACTTAACTCCATAGTAATAACTTGAATTGACTCTTCGGTAAAGCCAAATCTTTCTAGTGTTTGATATAAGAATTCCCAATTAACCCTATCAAAAGCCTTTTCCGCATCTCTAGACTTATCAGGACAGCAGGCGTTTCCTTTTGAATCTTGTGTATTATATGTATGTAGGGTTCTTCTAATGCTGTGTGTTGTTCTGCCTATTATTAGAAAACCATCTGGCATGAACAATTTTCAAATCGTTTGCATGAACTTTTTCAAATCGTTTGGAGATAATTGAAGAATATAATTTATAGTCCACATTTAGAATTGATATCGGTCTGTTGTTGGTACAATTTTCCTTGTCTTTGTTCTCTTTGGGGATTAATGTTACAATTGCCTCTTTCCATGACGGGGATGTCTTGCCTTCTTTGATAATCCAGTTAAAGGTTCTCAGAAGAAGTGGGTTCAGCTCATTCCGAAATATTTTATACCATTCTATAAGGAAACCGTCGCTGCCTGGGGCCTTGTTTGATTTCATCCTACTAATTGTCTTCTCTATCTCCTTCTGTACTTCTGTTCTAAATCCTTCAGGTCTGTTATCAACATTATATGTTTTCATTCTGGCCTTTTTAATATGTGATGCCCTCGCTATTAACCTACCTCATATTACAGCCTTCAATGAGTCCCATAGTATGGATGGGTCCACCTCCCCATTGTCATTCTCCTCTAGATAAGTTTTGATTTCCAATTTAATATCATTAACAGTTGTTTTAGCATTGAGTATTCCAACATTTAATCGCCACACTGTGTTTTTCCTTCTACTGTCCATTTGAATTGTTAAGTATATGGCATTATGGTCTGATACATCTGCCACAACAATTCTGCAATCCGTTACCCTATAACAGTCTTCTTTCTGCATTAAGAAATAGTCTATTCTGGAGTAAACTGAGTGCGGTATTGAGTAATGTGCATAGTCTCTTTCTAGAGGGTGAAAATTCCGCCAGACAGTTTTGTTAACTGGTTCTTATTCTTCTTTTTACTTTTCGTATATTAATGTCGAATATTTACTTGTCAATATTCTTGTGTTCAGTTCTGGGCACCATGTTATAGGAAAGATATTGTCAAGCTTGAAAGGGGTCAAAGAAGATTTACGAAGATGTTGCCAGAACTAGAGGGTGTGAGCTATAGGGAGAGGTTGAGTAGACTAGGTCTCTATTCCTTGTAGGGCAGGAGGATGAGGGGTGATCTTATAGAGGTGTATAAAATCATGAGAGGAATAGATCGGGTAGATGCACAGAGTCTCTGGCCCAGAGTAGGTGAATCGAGGACCAGAGGACATAGGTTTAAGGTGAAGGGGAATAGATTTAATAGGTGGTGGGTGTATGGAACAAGCTGCCAGAAGAGGTAGTTGAGGCTGGGACTATTCCAACATTTAAGAAACAGTCAGACAGGTACATGGATAGAATAGGTTTGGAGGGATATGGACAAAGCGGAGGCAGGTGGGCCAATTCTAGGCTAGGGAAGGGGTAAATTTAACAGGGGTACAATGTGGAGACCTGAGGAACTGGTTAAATGACAGGGGGGGGGGGGGGGGGGAGGGAGGAAGGTAACATGGTGGTGGGGGGGGGGGGGACTAGGGGAGTGTAGGTGAAAGTTACGAGGTCAATCTCCATATCACTTGTAATGGTTGTAAGCTAACCGAGTGAAATATGAGGTGCTGTTCCTCCAATATGCATGTGGCCTCACTGTGACAGTGGATGAGGCCCAGGACAGAAAGGTCTCGACCCGAAACGTCACCCATTCCTTCTTTCCAGCGATGCTGCATGTCCAGGTGAGTTATTCCAGCATTTTGTGTCTAACTTCAAGGTAAATATTGGAATAGGAATCTCTTTCGTTATATCCCATGCCCACTCTGACACATAATCTCCATAAATTTCCAGAAGATGGGCAGAAAATGTTACCGGTCCTTCAAACCTGCCCCACACTTATTAAATCCAAAGCATCTGGCCGGTATTTGTTACCCCAAAGGCCCTAATCTCACTTCATTCTGCAGCCAAACAATTTCTTGAATCTCCTGGGAGAAGCATAAATCGCAATCAATAAGAGGGAAAAAAATCTGGGAAATTCTTCCTTCAGGCAATTAAAACAGCATTTTCAATTTAAGGATGAAAAGAATATATTGACTTAGCAAGAACACCTGCTCTCTGCTTCTTTCACAGACCTCTCTGTTTAAGTAGCAATGGGCTACAATTACTGTCAGCATTGCTGGAGGAAAGAACAGACAGGTCCCTTTCTCCTGACTCTCAGTCTGAAGAAGGGTCTTGACCCAAAACGTCACCTATTCCATTTCTCCAGAGATGTTGTCTGACCCTTTGAGTTACTCCGTAGCATTTCGTGTCTATCTTCAGTTTAAACCAGCATCTGCAGTTACATCCTACACAGTTTGTCTGCTCCACTGCAAAATCTCCTCAAGGTATGCCTACTTTGAAGAAGTTCTCCTCGTCTGACGAGGGTTCTGCAACATTCTGTCTTGCTGCTCCCCCCCCCCCCCCCCCCCCCCCATCCCCCCCCCTGTGATTTCTTCTGTTCTCCGACTCCAAGCATTCATTTGTTCAATATCTCTCTATATCACCGGCTATACTCTTGTATCCATTTCCCCTGAATCTTAGTCTGAAGAAGGGTCTTGACCTGAAACGCCACCTTACCTTTTTTTCCGGAGATACTGACTGACACTGAGTTCCTCCAGCGCTTTGTGTCTATCTTCGGTTTTAACCAGTGTCTGCATTTCCTTCCTACACAGATTCCTGCTTTCATTGCTGCCTGTCTTTCCATGATGTTTGAGTATTAAATAAAGACACAATCACATTCACCTCCAATGGCTTCTACAGTGAAGTAGTTTACTGCCACAGCTGGCTTGAAGGGCCGAATGGCCTACTCCTGCATCTATTGTCTTTTGTCTATTATCAAAGCTCCCAAGATAATAGACAATAGGTGCAGGAGTAGACTTACAAAATTCTTAAGGGGTTGGACAGGCTAGATGCAGGAAGATTGTTCCCGATGTTGGGGAAGTCCAGGACAAGGGGTAACAGTTTAAGGATAAGGGGGAAGTCTTTTAGGACCGAGATGAGAAAATCGTTTTTCACACAGAGAGTGGTGAATCTGTGGAATTCTCTGCCACAGAAGGTAGTTGAGGCCAGTTCGTTGGCCATATTTAAGAGGGAGTTGGATGTGGCCCTTGTGGCTGAAGGGATCAGGGGGTATGGAGAGAAGGCAGGTACAGGATACTGAGTTGGATGATCAGCCATGATCATATTGAATGGCGGTGCAGGCTCGAAGGGCCGAATGGCCTACTCCTGCACCTAATTTCGATGTTTCTATGTTTCTATAATGATGAGGCTTCGGAGGCTCCGGCTGCAGGCCCTGTGGACGGTAACATCGGGACATCGCAGGTCCCTGATGGGAGACCGCTTTTCGGAGTTCCCGCAGCGGAACTTCTCACGCTCGAATCGAGGGGTTTAAATCGACCCAGAGCAGGGCCTTCATCGCCGGGCACAGCTTAAACGGCCGCTGGACTTACCATCGCCCACCGGGGGCTCTAACATCAAAATCGTCGATCATCTCGATGCAGCAGTTTGACTGCTTGACTGCAGGAGAAGAAGACTAAAGAACAGAGAACAGGGAAGAGATAAGACTTTTGCCTTCCATCACAGTGAGGAGGTGTTTGGAGATTCACTGTGATGGATGTTTGTGTGGAATTGTGTTAAATGTGTGTTGTTTTTTTGTTGCTATTCTGACTGCAGGAAGAAATTTCGTTTGAACCTTGTATGTTTAAATGACAATAAATGGCATTCTATTCTTCTATTCATCTATTCTATGCGTGTAAGTGCAGATACTGCAAAACAATTGAAAAATGTAACTAGAACTATAGCATGGAGTTGTCATTTTCAGGAAAGGAAAGGAGTCAACCAGGTGGGGTAAAGTTTAATTGAACAATTTCACTCAGCGGAACAGGGAACATCTCAGGATAGAAGGAACGGGTGAGGTGTCCAGTGACGTGCGGTGAGGTCAATGGCTGGCGAGGCACTGGCTAGTATCAGAGCCAGATTTACACACAGATGAACCCGATAGAGGTAGCTTAAATTCACCATTCAATTGGCAGGTTGCACAATGACGATTGGTTAGGCGAACGTATGTTTCATATTTCATATCAGCATTCTTTACAACACACACATACAGGTAATTTATGTATTCAATTCACGTTTTATAGACAAATGCAGTTCCATCGTCCAGTAGGTGGGTGCGCTTGGTCGACTTGTTGAAAAACGTCGCAAGTCCCTCAACTGTTTTAAAAAACGTTTTACACTCAGGCATATATTTTGCTGAGTGCGAGGGCATCAGGTTCAATTTGTGTGCATAACAATTTAAACGTGGCTTCAGGTACCTTTTCTTTAATCTTGGCCTGCACCCCATTAAGATCTGATGCCATCACAGAGGCTCCGTCGTAGGTCTGAGCTACCAGCTTTTCAACGCAATTGTATTTCCCCAACACTCCCAAAACATAATCAGCAATAGCCGGTGCTCGCCTGTCATCACTCACATCATCAAATCCCAAGAACGCCTCCCTCACCTCACGTCACCTCCCCTTTAGCCACATAACGCAAAACGACAGAGACCTGGGCTTTGTCTTGCCTACTTCGGCTGCAACAAATGGGGCTGCATTAATCTCCTCTTTGATATCATTTCTAATTACATCACCGACTGCTTCGATTAAATCGTTCTGATAAGCCAGAAAACACAGTGGATGTCTCCAAATGTCTAGCTAACTTTTCATCTTTTTCAGCAAAAGCATGTCATAGCTCCACATAGTTGGGACGATTAGAAGAGCTTGCACTCTCATCATTACCACGAAATGCTAATTCCTGTTTGGCTTGGAAGCAGGTCGCATTAATAAGGTCTTTTAAAATCTCACGGGTTTCCTTTAAGGTTTTCATTGTTGATGCTGATATTTAATCTCCGCTGTTCATTCAAAGCCAGATCTATCCTTGAAGTTCCAAAGGTTTTTAAAGCAATTTGGCTTTGAATGTGAGTTGTCGATTTTTTTCATGTTTGTTGAGGCTCCTTGGTAGATTTTTCAAGTCACAAAATCGCGCATTAGTCCAAACGTTGTCGGTAGTGGAGAACAGAAGGCAGGGAAAGCAGTAAAGGCGATTCTTCGTAGCACAGCCGCACAGACAGTCTTTTCGTTGGTACCACTCCATTTGAAACAACGGTGTTATTTTCTGTCCCTTCGTTTGAAGTAGGTCCTTAAGCTCAGGCATTGGTCTTCCAGTGTTTATCACTCCCTGTTTGAATTGAAAGTCCAATTTTGAGAAATTTTTAAGGTTAGATAATGTTTTCCATTTTTGCAGCCGCTGTAAATATTTTGCTAGAGCTAGCTAACGTGGAGGGAGAGCGAGTGTCAATTACCAGGGCTGAGCCTACTATAATTGACACCCGCTCTCCCTCCACTGGGCTCAAGACATGCCCCTTCAGGGAGGCAGATGTAATAGCTGCCTCCCCTGGTGCTTTTTCATTGCAGTTTTATGACGAGACCAGCAAACCTAAATATCTTTATTTGTGAAATAAGTTACCTGGACTATGGAAGGCGAGGACATGTAATGAAGGGGTCCACAAACATTACATTGGTGACATACAGAGGCACACGCTTATTGCCCACACTCCATCCAGTTTCTGAGGGGTTGCGCAATCAGAGGGGAGGCTCAGCTTGTCGCTGCCTCCGCAAATTTGGCGATTTTGACTGTAAAAAATTATTGAAATCATACAGATATGACATTTATAACACAGATCAGTGGAAAAATCTTTGTATTTATTTTATTTTATTATTATTTTTCTTTACTTTTCGTAACAGCTATTTTCATTGGAGTATGACAGGTGAGGCTCTGCCTCCCTTGACAGCCAGTCCCTGGAGGTGTCGGGTAGTTTAGTTTAGAGATACAGCGTGAGAACAGGCCATTTGCCACACCAAGCCCATGCCAACCAGTAATCCCCATACATGAGCACTATCCTACGAGTTAAGGACAATTTATAATTTTTACCAATCAACCTACAAACCTGCACGTCTTTTGAAGGTGGTGGGAAGTGGAGCACATTGAGAAAACCCACACATGCTGCTCCTAAACAGAAAGCTCTAATTAGAACTATAGCAAGGAGTTGGTGTTGTAAATCAGATTACATTCTTATCTTTCATCAAGGTATCTGTGTAGGAAAGAGCGGCAAATGCTGGTTTAAATCGAAGGTAGACACAAAATGCTGGAGTAACTCTGGAATGACTGGCAGCATCTCTGGAGAGAAGGAATGGGTGATGTTTCGGGTCGAGACCCTTCTGTCACCCATTCCTTCTCTCCAGAGATGCTGCCTGTTCCGCTGAGTTACTCCAGCATTTTGTGTCTATCATCAGGTTATCTGTTGCCTCAAGTCACTCAAAGAGCATCACCTGTGATGTTGCATTAACTGAACTTCTGAGCAAAACGTTAAGTTAACAGCAATTGGTAATATGATAATTGGTATATATTTTGAATCGAACAGAAATAACGAAATGCATTTCAAGAACTTGGGGAACTATAGTGCATGTAAAAGACATTGTATAAATATAGCTCTTACCACCTCTGATGAAATCTTTTATATAAGACCATAACATCAGCATGTGTGTGTAGTGTCCAAACATCACAGAAGATTATCTCTTGTTTCCCTTTCCCCCAACTCTGTCTGGAGAAGGTCCTCGACCCAAAATGTCACCTATTCCTTTTCTCCAGAGATGCTGCATGACCCGCTCAGTTACTCCAGCTTTTTTTGTCTATCTTGGTTTAAACTAGCATCCGCAGTTCCTTCTTACACAGAAGATTATGGATTCTCCATCTCTGTAATAATTAATAAGAAAACTGCTTCTTGGTAAGAGACATCATAACTTTTTCTGTGCAGGAAGGAACTGCAGATGCTGGTTTCGACCGAAGATGGACACAAAAAGCTGAAATAACTCAGCGGGACAGGCAGCATCTCTGGAGAGAAGGAATGGGAGATGTTTCGAGTTGAAACCCTTCTTCAGACTGAAGTCTGAAGCAAGGTCTCGACCCGAAACGTCACCCATTCCTTCTCTCCAGAGATGCTGCCTGTCCTGCTGAGTTACTCCTGCTTTTTGAGTCTATCTTCGGTCACTCTTTTATGTTCCATTCCTCCGGAACTGCATTATTTATCAATTTTCATATTAATATTGCTAATATCATAATGTTACTTATGTTATAGAACTAGTAATCAAAGCCTATATGTAGTTTGTACGTTCTCCCTGTGGCTGCGTGGGTTTTCTCCAGGATCTCCGGTTTCCTACCACACTCAAAGACTTACAGGTTTGTAGCCTAATTGGCTTGGTAAAATTGCAAATTGTCCTTAGTGTGCGTAAGACAGCGTTAATATGCGGGGATCGCTGGTCGGTGCAGGCTCGATGGGCCGAAGGGCCTGCTTCCACTAAGCTAATCTAAACACAGCTGCGGATTTCTCAATGTATTTCACAACCACTGAAACCACCTTGGCTTCCTTGAGCCAAATCAACCTCATTTCTTTCTTCGAACATATAGTTTTTCCAATGTTGGTATCTCTAAATCATCAACCCAATCAATTTATTATCCTGATGCAGGAGATTTGCTTTAACAGTCTTCACTCTCTGACACAAATGTCAATTGCAGTTAACCACTATGGATTAAGAAGGTCACAGAGGCAGTAAAGACCATGTACGCAAGAATCCATATTCTGGCTTGGATTTGTTAACACAATGAATTGATGGCAATGCAGTAGAAATGGATACATATAAACAAGTTTAATTTCTTGATTAAAAAGGCAAGATTCTACAATAAAGATTCTATGATAAAATGGCCACTTAAAGTATAATTTATTATCAATGATAGGAGCAAATTTTAAACCTGACGCTAGTAATGATACATCCCTAACCCTCCCATCTTTAATTCTGTCAATTTTCCTTTCTGTGGTTATATAAATGCAGCTCATGAAGTACTTGGGTCCAAATATCTAAATTAGACTTGTTGGTCTTTTGTGTACCCAGTTTATTTCTCCTTCATGACTTTCTCCTTATTTTGCTGTAACGTTTATTTCCAAATTCTCTTTTCTTTGGTCTGTTCTCTCCAAAGCATGCCATTTTTTCAGTTCTCCTTGCTCCAGGAATCTAGCACCATCAGTATATTTTAGCCTTTCGCATTTGTAATACAACTGTCCATCGCATCTTGCCTGCAGCTTTCTTCAACGACCAGACTCCCGCCTGAATCCATCAGCAACGCCAAATGTCTGAGAATAAGAATTATATTAACAACGCCAAATGTCTGAGTGTTTGTGGCAAGCATTTTGTTCACTTCTTCTTTCCACAATTTTCCATTTTTTTTAAAATGTGTGATGTCAACTGTAAATTGTATATCCACAATTTTTGATGCTGCGTTCATGTTCATAAGTTCTAGGTGAAGAATTAGTCCATTCGCCCCATCAAGTCTACTCTGCCATTCAATCATGGTTGATCTGTCTTTTGCTTTGAACCTCATTCTCCTGCCTTCTCCACATAATCCATGACACTCTTACTAACCAAGAATTTGTCAATCTGTGACTTAAAAATATCGATTGACTAGGCGTCCACAGCGTCTGTGACAATGAATTCCACAGATTCACCACTCTCTGACTAAAGTCAGTAAAGTTTAAACTCATTTTACCCAGACCTTGCTATGGAGCAACTAATATAAATCCAAGGAATGGATGATGTTTTGGGTCGAGATTTGTTTCTTGTCTGAAGGAGCGCCTCGACCCGAAACGTCACCCTTTCCTTCTCTCCAGAGATGCTGCCTGTCTTTCTGCGTTACTCCAGCATTTTGTGTCTACCTTTGGTTTAAACCAGCATATGCAGTTCCTTCCTACATAAATCCAATTTGAGTTTAGTTAACCAGGCTAATGCTCTTTGTGAAAGGGAATACATCTCCGCAATGTAACCATTAAATCTGTGAAGACAGCAGGGTGTAGTTATGTTGTCCCTGTATTGATCTGGCTTGTAACAACCACAAAGCATAGAGGCCCTAATACACCATTAGTGCATTAGGGCAAGTAGAAAGGCCATGGATCTGATTTAGCACCTTTCATGCTTTCTACAGAAGGTCTAAACAGGAAGATAGGGTACAATCAGATGTTTAGTCCCGGGGTAGCTTCATTCCATGCTTTAATCCAACCTGCTGTACTATCATGCCATACAAGATAGTAAGGGAATCAAGAGTAATAAGGTTAGTATAAGGACGTGGTGGTCAGGTGGCCTATTCTTGTAGACTTACCTTGGAACTTACCAATATGATCGTATAGCGTTGCATTTAGATAAGTGTCCGTAGGTCCAGGGGAGTATGAGTCAAAGGCAGTAAACATACTTCAGTGGATTGGAGTTGAATAAATTTTAAAAACCTGGTTAAATGTAGAATGGCAAGCTCAAAAATAAGCATGGAGATGCATCGCAAATGAAAGTCTGAGGAAGGGTCCCGACCCGAGGCATCACCCATTCCGTCCTTCCAGGGATGTTGCCTGTCCCGCTGAGTTATTCCAGCATTTTGTGTCTACCGTCACAAATGAAATGCACGTTGTCAGTGAGTATTTGTAAAAGGAGAGGACAGCTTGCTAACTGGAAATAGAAAGCCGAAAGATAACATCAGGCTCTTTATGGCTTGAAAAGTGAGGAAAAGAAACGGCAGAGACTCCAGTTACTGAAGCTAATAAATTGACTGAGATGGTTACTCATTCTGAGGCAGTCAGATTTTGCTATGGGAAATATTATTACTTCATGAAATGTGGCTTTTTACACTAAAATGCAATATCAAATAGTTATTGTGTTAACGAAGAAACTGCAGATGCTGGAGAATCCTGAAGAAGGGTCTCGACCCGAAATGTCGCCTATCTCCTTCGCTCCTTAGATGCTGCTGCACCCGCTGAGTTTCTCCAGCATTTTGTGTAACCATCAAATAGTTATTACTCAGCATGAAAGATTTTTGTTTTCTCTTCCCACATATGCAGCCTGACCTACAGAGTATTTCTAGCCTTTTCTGCTTTATTTTAAATTTCCAGCAATGGCAAGGTTCAAGTGCGTTTTATTGTCATTTGTCCCGAAATGGAACAATGAAATTCTTACTTGCAGCAGCACAATAGATATGTAAACATGGAACTCTGTAAATCCCATAATAAACAACAACATAAATTCAGCAAATATAAAAAAACAAACATACAAAAATTTGATTAATTTTCATGATCGATCTTGTTGGGCATAAATTGAGGCATGAAACAGCCATTGATTTCTGTGACAGGCCTAGTACTCAAAGTCAGGCCTAGCCCTCTCCTCATCCAATGCCCACTAAAGGCTGCGGGAAGAGGGCACTTGGGGCCGGTTCTCTGGATGCTTTCAAGTGAGAGCTAGATAGGGCTCTTAAAGATAGCGGAGTCAGGGGATATGGGGAGAAGGCAGGAACGGGGTACTGATTGGGGATGATCAGCCATGATCACATTGGCTCAAAGGGCCGAATGGCCTACTCCTGCACCTATTGTCTATTGTCTATAAAGACCTTCCGGAATGACTTTCTTTATGTGTAGGAAGGAACTGCAGGTGCTGGATTACACCAAAGATAGACACAAAATGCTGGAGTAACTAAGTGGGCCAGGCAGCATGTCTGAAGAGAAGGAATAGGTGATGTTCTAGGTCAAGACCCTTCTTCAGATCTTCTTCAGTTCCTTCCTACACAATTTGTCCTCTCCACTGTGAAATCTCCTCAAGGTCTGCCAATGAAGAAGTTTAAAGAGGTTATGGGGAGAAGGCTGGAGAATAGGGTTAGGATGGAGAGATAGATCGGCCATGATTTAATGGCGTAGGCTTGATGGGCCGTATGGCCTAATTCTGCTCCTATTCCTCATGACCTTATAACACCCTCTCTCGCTGCACCCCTTCTGTGATCCCTCATGCTCTCCAGCTCTACAACCACGTTTTAACCCAGTCTGAATAAGGGTCTCGACCCGAAACGTCACCTACTCCTTTTCTCCAGAGATGCTGCCTGACCCTCTGAGATACTCCAGCACTTTGTGTCTATACATTCCTGCTTATTTCAGAACCCCCTCAGGTAAAGTCAATCAACTTTGTGCCACAGCAAAATATCGACCGTTTCCACTGTGACTGTGAATTGAAGCAGAAATGTTCTTGTTTCAATTTTCTCCTTTCATTGTGGTGTCACCAAGTGAGCCATCAGAGACCAATTTATGTGTTGCAATGTCCCTCGAAGCTGCTTCCACTGTATCTTCACTGTGAGGGCAGCAGAAATGAGATTGCCAATGAAGATACTGCAGGGTGAAAGAGGTGCTACAGAGAAATGTCTGGACGGGATGTGTAAAATCGTGTTAAATGTAATGTTATTTTTCTCTATTATTTTTTTTAAACCATGCAGCTGATTTTCAATTGCTGGAGTAACTCTGCTGTTTAGGCAGCATCCCTGGAGAGAAGGAATGGCTGACATTTCTTCAGACTCTCAGTCTCGACTCAAAATGTCACCCATTCCCTTTCTCCGGAGATGCTGCCTGTCCCGCTGAGTTACCCCAGCATTCTGTGTCTATCTTCGTCGTAAACCAGCATCTGCAGTTCCTTCCTACGCAGCCGATTTAAAGGATATTCAAATATTAAATTCTTCCATCAGCCAGCAACAGTATTATTTTGTTTACGTTTCCCTACCACTTTAAAATGCTTTTGAAATATTATTTTCCTATGCCTTTTTTATTTCAGAGCAGGGCAGAGTTCTTGATAAAAGTAATTTAATGACTACAGCATGAATTGCCCAGCTGGGTTGAAGAGCTTTATTAGCTACATTTCAGTGCATGATCAAAGCTGCATCTAATAGACCTCCACTATAAGCCAGCTGAGTGGTGTACAGATTTGTCCTGACTTGTGGTTAATGTAGCACTGCTCAGAAACAGCCATGGGCCAGTGCTTTATTTGCAGTTTGGTTTCCCTTCCTAAGTAATCTCTGTGATGTGAAGTGACCTTGGGTCACTTGGGTCACAGGCTTTACTGCCAATTTAAGGCTCCCTGTGTTAGACTTTACTGTGCATGGATTTATTCTGGTTTCTGCTGAAAAAAACCGACATGATTTATTAATTGAGGATTTTTTTCCTAAAAGTAATTTTACAGGAATAACATCATGTTTTTTTAAAAAGCATGTTACGGAGTAGTATAGGGTTGTACATCGACAATGGTTAGCATTGCTATTATATCACAAGGCATTTTTCGTTTCAGCAGGCATGCTTTATGTTGTTTAATTCTCCGTTCTTGTCCGCAACTTTGCTGCACGCTTTAACAGTGACATTGGCATGGTCAGTTAGTCTAATGAGTAGATCTGAGCCAAAGAAAGAAATGGCGCAGGAGGTTATTGGCTCCATTCCCCAATCTGCTCAGTTCCCGATGTGAGATATATCGAACATGAAGGAAGATTTGTGTAAACAAAAGTAAATAAGACTCGGGCACATTGATCCTACTGCTCTGAATGTATAAGTGCTTGTTGAATCAAAGAGTAATGTATGAGCAGGCAACATGCATTTAACAGAAATTCCCTTGAAACTGGATCAGCAATTCAGGTCATGGCAAAACACTTAGCTCTTTTTCTCACTCATTAAAATTTAGTGACCCTTACTTCTGAGGCAACAGTCCTTATGCAGCTCCACCAGCAGGCATCCAGCATAGGCTCAGATGTTGCCCACTGTTTGGAGCTCTTCCATTACTTTGTTATTTGTTCCTATTTCAGTTGGCAACAGGAGGTTGTGAAAAGTGTTAAATGGAATAAAAAAGGGGGAAACGCAGCTCAGATTGCTAATTCATCCTCGATGTTAAACTATCCCACTGCATGCCTTGTATAGGAAGGAACTGCAGATGCTGGTTTACACCAAAGAACGACACAGAATGCTGGAGTAACTCAATGGGACGGGCAGCACCTCTGGATAGAAGGAATGGGTGGCGTTGAAGGCTGCCTGAACTGCTGAGTTACTCCAGCATTTTATGTCTATCTCCAATGCTTACCTTCTTGTATGACTCAGGGACTGTAGGAGATGAGCTTTGCAGTTGATACTAAAATCGGCTGTGTGGTTGACCAGAAGGAGGAACATCTTTGATTTCAGAAGGATATAGGTCAGATCAGTGGGCAGAAAAGTGGCAAGAGGAGTTTAAACCAGATAAGAGCCAGGTAATGAATTTGAGAATTGCAACAAGGGGATATATAATAAATGACAAGATATTAAGAAATATGGAGAAACAAAATGACCTTGAAATGTACAGTAGATATACAGATGATTAAAGGTAGCAGGGCAGAGAGAGATGGGATAGTTAAAAGGGCACATGGATAGGTTCCCTCATTAATAGTTTTGTAGAATATAAGAGCAGGCATGGGTGATACAGTGGTGCAGCGGTAGAATTGGCTGCCTTATAGCGCCAGAGACCTGAGTTCGATCCTGACTGTGGGCGCTGTCTGTATGGAGTTTGTGACCATGTGGGTTTTCTCCGGGTGCTCCAGTTTCCTCCTACCCTCCAAAGACATTCACGTTCGTTGGCTTCGGTAAAATTGTAAAATTGGCCCCAGTGTGTAGGATAGTGTTAGTGTACGGGGTGATCACTGGTGGGCGCGGACTTGGTGGGCCGGAGGGCCTGTTTCCGCGCTGTATCTCTAAAGTTCTTTTCACTGCAGCAGAGATGTGATTGTATTGGAGCGGGTGTAGCAGAGATTTATAATCATAATCATAATAATAGTAATTTATTAGCCAAGTATGTTTTGCAACATACGAGGAATTTGATTTGCTATACAATCATAGCAATAAATAGCAACAAGACACACCAATTTTTAACATGAACATTAACTACAGTGACTCCCCTACATTCCTCACTGTGATGGAAGGCAAAAAAAGTTAAATCTTCTTCCCTTCTTTCTCCCGTGGTCGGATGTTGCCAGGATATTTTAGGAATAAACTATGGTTACTTTCTTCAGAAAAGAGAGGCACAGGGAACCTAACTGAGATAAATATAGGATTCTAAGTAAATAGGAATGACTAATTTCCCTCAAATGTGGTCAAAAACCAATGTGAATAATTGATAAAAGGATAAGAGAGATGAGAATTTTGTTCACACATGAGATGCCTGGAGGGATGCTGATGGCAGAAGTCTTCAATACATTTATAAAGTATTGAATGTTTACTTAAGGTTTGACCGCCTGTGCTTTGGTTAAATGCTGGATAGGTCACACAATTTAAAAATTGTCACTAGACAGGGTGGCACAGTGGTGCAGCGGTAGAGTTGCTGCCTTGCAGCACCAGAGACCCGGGTTCGATCCTGACTACGGGTGCTGTCCGTTTGTACGTTCTCCCTGTGACCTTGTGGGGTTTTTTTGAGAGAGAAACTGCATGGAAACAGGCCCTGCGGCCCAACTTGGGCCCACACCGGCCAATATGTCCCAGCTAGGCTAGGCCCACCTGCCCGTGTTTGGTCCATATCCCTCCAAACCTGTCCTATCCATTATCCAACTGTTTCTTAAATGTTTATGAGGATAGTCCCTGCCACAACTACCACCTCTGGCAGCTTGTTCCATACGCCCACAACCCTTGGTGTGAAAAAGCTACCCCTCGATTCCTTTTATATCTTTTCTCTTCACCATAACCTATGTTCTCTGGTCCTCGATTCACCTACTCTGGGCAATAGACTCTGTGCATCTACCCAATCTATTTCTCTCATGATTTTATACACCTCAATAAGATCACCCTTCATCCTCCCGTGCTTCAAGGAATAGAGTCCCAGCCCATTCAACCTCCCCCTGTAGCTCAGACCATCTAGTCCTGGCAACATCTTTGTAAATCTGCACTGTACCCTTTCCAGCTTAACAACATATTTCTATAACATGGTGCCCAGAACTGAACACAGCACTCTAAATGCGTCCTCACCAACATCTTATACAACTGCTACATGACCTCCCAACGTCTACACTCAATATTCTGACTGTTGAAGGCCAATCTGCCAAACACCTTGTTGTGACTTCTCCGACAAGGAACCATGCACCTGCACCCCTAGATCCACCTGCTCTACAACACTCCCCGGAGCCCTACCATTCACTGTGTAGATCCTGCCCATGTTAGACTTCCCAAAAGGCAACATCTCACATTTCTCCGCATTAAATTCCATCAATCGTTCCTCATCCCACCTGGCCAATCGATCAACATCCTGCATCAATCTTTCACAACCATCTTCACTTAGCAATGCTACAAAATGTTGAGATTTATAAAATCAAATCTGCAATTTATCCCATCAGATAAAGCATAAAAATAAGTTTAATTTGACACCTAATTCACTTTCATGTCTTCAGGATTAAAAAAGTTATGGCCATTTTCATACTCAGAAATTAGCATCTTGTTCCCTTTTGCTTTTCCATTGACTTAACACAAAAGTTGTGATCGAGGACAGTCAAAAGCCTATAACTTTCTTAAAAATTAAGAGAACTGAAATAAATTTTCAGTTATTATAGATTGAAGCATTCTGAAACAAATATGAAACAATCTTACTTGGATGACCTGAAATTAAAGCATATAATTAGTTAGTTACCCAATTGTAGCTAATTACAAAATTCAATTACTAGATCTAAACATCTATCCATTTCTTAAGAAAATATTAACATTTTTTTTAAAGCCTAAAACCCCTGTCTCACGGTGCGAGTTGGCCCACGAGTGACCCCAAGTTTTCACTCGTGGTGATCACGTAACAGGAACGTAGCGGCAACGTCGGAACTCGCGCGATCAACTTGTCCACTCGTGGCGCAAACAAAAATGTTTGATTTTTTTCCACCAGTCAAATTCACTGTTCAAGATAAAAATTGAAACATTTTAACTCGTTGTAATAACATAGGGCCCGTGCGTTGACCTTAGTGTCTCGTGAGTCTAACGTGTTAACCCCTGGGCACTCTTAAATCGGCAGCTGGACAGAGTAAAAAAAAGGTGAGTAAAAAAAAGATGATTTCAAAAAAAGAACATGACGATTTTTCAACACGTCATCTTGCCAGAACGGGCCACATCTCCACTGATTCTAAAATTGGGATTTCTCCGGGCATGGAGCTACTGCATTGTGGCCGGGGAGGGAAGCAGCTCGCGTGGCTACGAGCGGCCTCCATCACCGGACAGCGGAACCGACTGCCATCTCAGCGGCTTCTGCCGGCCCGCCCACCTCTGGCAGTGCTCTCCGTCTGAACAGTGAGGGGACCAGCTCAAGAGCAACGATCATAGAGCGGAGTGGGTCAGCGGGTGATGGATAACATCACAGCGGGCGGTGGAGCTTAGTCCTATGTCAGCGCGATCAAGGGATCAATCGAGGTTACTCGCACTGACATATGGAGTAAGCTCCACCGCCCGCTGTCCTGTTATCCATCGCCCGCTGACCCATTCTTGTACTGGATGACCCTCTCCCCAGAGCCCCTGCCCATCCCGCTGAGTCACCACAGACAGGGAGTTGAACGTAGGCACAGGGGGGTCCACCTTCAACTTCAGAGCCAAACAAAAAACACAGAGTGCTGGAGGAACTCAGCGGGCAAGGCAGCACCCGAGGAGCGAACATATCACTTATCAGGAGCCGCCACGGGCCAGGACTCTTCCCCCCAACAGAAAGGAAGCGCAGATGCAGCCATCGCTGTAGCATCTCTGTCCCTATCTTCCAATTCCCACTTTGAAATAAAATAAAATTGACAAAAATTTTGCAACTGCGATGTACTGTATCTTTAAAAAAAACTACATCAACCAGGTGTGAAAATTACACCGAATCGATGATTGAAAATGCGTGGGAATCGACGAATCGCGATCCTGCTGCGAAATGTTTAAGTCGAAAACTGTATTTTATTTCAAAATGGGAATTTGAAGATAGGAACAGAGATGCTACACAGAGATTTTAAGCTCTTGGGTGAAGTCGCACAGTGGGGTAGGGCTTTAGGCAGCATCTATGGAGCGAAGGAAACGCTGCATATTTCCTTCGCTCCACAGATGCGGCCTAAAGCCCTGCCCCACTGTGCGACTTCACCCAAGAGCTTAACATCTCTGTGTTGCATCTCTGTTCCTATCTACAAATGTAAATGTAACTAAAAATGGAAATTGGCCCTCGTGTGTAGGATGGTGCTAGTGTCGCTGGTCGGCGCGGACGTGGTGGGCCGAAGGGCCCGTTAGAAACACTGTGTCACTTTTCAGGAGAAGTTGTCAGCTCAAGAGTACGTCAGGAGACGTTGTCAGCTCGGGAGACGAACTTGGTTAACTCTGGAGACGAACTTGGAACATCGCAGTAAACGGCAAAATAGGTGTCATAAGTGTCCAAATAACATTCACACAATAATTCACAATATTTTTAAATTTTATTATCATGAATTTATAGGCCAAATTGAAGGAATTTAGTGTTTAATGCCCGTAAATTAATGGCCATTTAAATCAACTTGCGAGTGGGATTTTATGGAACGCGATGGATTGGAACGTTGCGGTTTGCGGTGAATTTAAACCCCATATCGGCAGGAAAAATACTGCCAGTTCGTATGGGGCCTAAATCACAGTTTCGCAACATGAAAGTTTGATTAAGGTCATCCTAACAAGCAAGTTTATATGTAAAAATAAACAGCTTTTCTTTACCTGTCCCCTACGTAAAATCCGTCCCCGTTGTCGGCGTTCACGGCATTAGAAGCTAATTTTTATTTTACTCCAGCGCTGAAATTGTTGGGCGATTAAAATTAAAAAATTCACATACCGGCAGTCGGAACGAATCTTTAGCAAAAGCTCGCACTCCGAGAAAATATAACTCCGGAAGGCATTGGAAAACCGCATTTTAACCCCGCCCCCCCCCCCCCAAGGCACCAAAGTCGCGCACACGGCCAGTGACAGAACTGCAGCACCGCTGAAGGTAAGTTTTGTAACATACCTACTTCACTATCTGCAAAACGACCCACTTTTGTATCATCTGCAAACTTGCTAATCTTGCCCCGTATGTTCTCATCCAAATCATCCAAACAGTAATGGGCCCAGCACCGAAGCCGTGAGGCACACCACTAGTCACAAGCCTCCAGTCCGAGAAGCAACCTTCCACAATCACCCTCTGCTTGCTTCCATGAAGCCAATTTTCTATCCATTCGGCTCTCTCTCCTAGATCCCACGCGATATAACCTTCCAGAGCAGCCTACATTGCGGAAACGTCGAATACCTTGCTGAAGTCCACAAATACAGCATCTACAGCCTTGCCCTCATCGACCTTTTTGGTCACGTTTTCTCCAGGTGCTTTGGTTTCCAACCTCACTCCAAAGAGATACAGGTTTGTAGGTTAATTGACTTGGTAAAATTGTAAATTGACCCTTGCATGTATAGAAAGCATACTCAGTGCGTCGAAGAGCTTGTTTCTGTGCTGTATCTCTAAACTAAACTAAACTAAACTGATGCATTGATTACACCCTTGTCATAAATGCTGAAATGTCTGTGTTTCCAGGACTCTTACACTTACTCTGTTGCATAATCCAGTGCCACTTGCAGATAATGTGGGACTAGGTGGATGTTATGAGGGTTTCGGATGTAAACATACTCAAAATTCTGGATCTAAATTTACAGCTATTTACAATATATATTAATGATTTGAACGAGGGAATTGAATGCAACATCTCCAAGTTTGCGGATGACACGAAGCTGGGGGCGCAGTGTTAGCTGTGAGGAGGATGCTAGGAGGCTGCAAGGTGACTTGGATAGGTTGGGTGAGTGGGCAAATGAATGGCAGATGCAGTATCATGTGGAAAAATGTGAGGTTATACACTTTGGTGGCAAGAACAGGAAAGTAGACTATTATCTGAATGGTGGCCGATTAGGAAAAGGGGAGATGCAACGAGACCTGGGTGTCATGGTACACCAGTCATTGAAAGTAGGCATGCAGGTGCAGCAGGCAGTGAAGAAAGAGAATGGTATGTTAGCATTCATAGCAAAAGGATTCGAGTATAGGAGCAGGGAGGTTCTACTGCAGTTGTACAGGGCCTTGGTGAGACCACACCTGGAGTATTGCGTACAGTTTTGGTCTCCTAATCTGAGGAAAGACATTCTTGCCAGAGAAGGTTCGCCAGACTGATTCCTGGGATGGCAGGACTTTCATATGTAGAAAGACTGGATAGACTTGGCTTGTACTCCCTAGAATTTAGAAGATTGAGGGGGGATCTTATAGAAACTTACAAAATTCTTAAGGGTTTGGACAGGCTAGATGCAAGAAGATTGTTCCCGATGTTGGGGAAGTCCAGAACAAGGGGTCACAGTTTAAGGATAAGGGGGAAGTATTTTAGGACTGAGATGAGATTTTTTTTTTTTCACACAGAGAGTGGTGAATCTGGGGAATTCTCTGCCACAGAAATGTTGAGGCCAGTTCATTGGCTATATTTAAGAGGGAGTTAGATGTGGCCCTTGTGCTAAAGGGATCAGGGGGTATGGAGAGAAGGCAGGTACAGGATACTGAGTTGGATGATCAGCCATGATCATATTGAATGGCGGTGCAGGCTCGAAGGGCCGAATGGCCTACTCCTGCACCTATTTTCTATGTTTCTATGTAAATTGGGACAAGTTGGAGGTTCCAATCACTGCAGATTTGTGCGTCCTTTTCGAACAACACAGGCATAATGTGACTGAATGGCCTCCAGCAAATCAGAAGGGTCAGGAATGGAAGGTAAGTAAAACACAAAGTGCTGGAGTACCTCAGCGGGTCAGGCAGCATCTCTTGAAGTCATGGACAAGGTGACATTGCGGGTTGGGATCTTTGTTCAGATTCAACAGTTTCTGCAGTTCTTGTGTCTCAGGGCTTTGGTGGGATGTGGACATTCTATATTGTTAGTGTAGCAGAGACATAAAGAGTTGTGGTAGCCCAAAGTATTTGAGAAGAGGCCCTAATCCATGGTGTAATCTGGTGATACATGCAGATAATATGGGTCTGTTAATGGTGGAACCTTTTGCATAGATTGCAGTTTCAGCCATAAAAGAGGTATGGGACTAAAGTAGGGTACGGTGGATGCTGAATCACTGAAGATGTGTGCCGCAGAAGCAGCTTAGGGGAAACAATAGCGTATAGGTTGAAATCCCGACTTCTGTCCAAGATCCATAAGCATGAAGTTAACGTCATAGGAAGTTTAACACAATGATGAAAGTATTAGGGAATGGTAGTGGCAAAAAAGGCATATTTGATGGAGGTGATATAGTGGTGCAGCTGGAGCATTGCTGCCTTACAGCACTAGAGACCCGAGTTCGATCTGATTGTCCGTACGGAGTTTGTACGTTCTTCCCGTGACCTGCGTGGGTTTTCTTCGAGATCTTCAGTTTCCTCCCACACTCCAAAGAAGTACAGGTTTGTAAGTTAATTGGCTTGGTATCATTGTAAATTGTCCCTAGTGTGTGTAGGATAATGTTAGTGTGCGGGGATCGCTGGTCGGTGCGGACTCGGAGGGCTGAAGAGTCTGTATCTGCGATGTATCTCTATACTAAACTAAACTAAACCAAAGTAAACTTAAAGAGAAAGAAAGAATAGGAGGTAAAGAATTTCATTATTTTAGGAGACAGGGGCAGAAACCATAATGACAAATGATGAGTGAAAGGAAGGGGGTATACAGCAAAGATCTTCTGCTCTAAGACCTTTGGTGTACAGTAAGCTAGAGTCTGGAGACCGCAGAGGTTGTGAGATGCATAGATTGAGTGATTAAGAGAATGTGGTCAAAACATATAAATGCACGAAGGAGAAGTAGAGTTGTTGGGGGATTAGATGGCAAATTTGTTCAACAAATTCAGGAGCAATTGTTGGCCAATATATGAGGCACAGTACACGTTGGTTATGGCTGAGGTGAACTTTATACAGAATGTAGTTGAATGAATGGTCGAATTTACAGGAAGTCAATCAGGAAGTATCAAAGGTAGAATTATAAGTTTTGAACATTGAATTCCCTAATTTTAAGGAACTTTATCTTAAGGGCCTGTCCCACTTCGCGATTTATTTTGGCGACTGCAGAGCGTCAGTGACTGACGCCCCTAAAACCGCCAAGTTGCACGACATACATTTTTTTTAAAGAAGGAACTGCAGATACTGGAGAATCGAGGGTACACAAAAAGCTGAAGAAACTCAGCGGGTGCAGCAGCATCTAAGGAGCGAAGGAGATAGGCGACGTTTCGGGTCGAGATCCTTCTTCAGACTTACACGCTGACGTATGCTGTCAGGGTCAGGGTTGGGGTTGGGGTTAGGGACCACAGATGGGCTGTAAAATATTCTTCCTTCAATGCATAGATTTTAAACACTAATATATTAGAATTAATACAATAAAATCAATTGTGCAAATGAAAAGATGTCTGAGTCGTTCAGTTTTATTTATAGATGTATTGGTCCGCTTCCAGATCAAATCTCCGTCTCTACAACTTTTCACAGGGATGGATTCAGTGAGAGTAGACTGAACTCCCCTCTCCACTCCTCCCTACTCCCGCCCCCATCCCTCCTTCTCCACTCGCCTCCTACCTTTCTCTTCCTCCCTTCTTCCCCCTTCTTCCTTCGCCCCTCTTCCTCCCTTCTGCCCGCTCCACTCTTCTCCCCCTTCTCCACTCCCCCCTAACCCTAACCCTAACGGGGCATCACCCACAAGGATAGCATGCGTCAGTGTGTGACAGGGCGCGCGACATGATGAGACACCTAAATGTCGCGCCTGGATTTTGAACATTCCAAAATCCTGGGGCGACAGGGAGACACCGCGCGTCACCTACACGTCACCGCGCGTCACTATATGTGTCACCACGCGTCACGCCCCGACCACGAAGCGACAACCTCTTTCCAGGCTGTCGCCGAAAATGTCGCCAAAGTGGGTCAGGCCCTTTACACTCCCCTCCCCTCTCCCCTCCCTCCTTGGCCCCTTCCTCCACCCTATTTCCACTATTTTACCTGTTCCACAGTTCTCCATATATTTCACCTCCTCCCCGCCCCCCACCCATCACCCCCTACTTTCAGTTTGAAAAAGGGACCCAACCCGAAACATCACCCATCCTTTTCCTCCAGAGATACTGGCTGACCCGCTGAGTTACTCCGGCATTTTGTGTCTACCTTTGGTATAAATCAGCATCTGCAGTGCTTGTTGCTACAAGATGTGTTTCTGAAATTATTCACCCCATTGGAAAGATAGGTCATCCAATGTTAGAATCCTCTCCCAGGACAACACTCCAGCAATGAGGCCCCAAACACATTTGATTAGTTCTATTCACAGAAAATGTTGCATCACATGCCTGACACCAGACTCCTTCAATATGTTCTCAATTTTGAGTTCTGTCTTTAGTTTAGTTTAGGTTAGTTTGGAGATACAGCGCAGAAACAGACCCTTCGGCCCACCGAGTCCACACCAACCAGCGATCCCCGCACATTAACACAACCCTATGCACACTAGGGACAACTTAAAAAAAAAACATTTATACCAAGCCAATTAACCTACAAACCTGTACGTCTTTTGCAGTGTAGGAGGAAACCGAAGATCGCGGAGTAAACCCATGCAGGTCACATGAAAAACGTACAAATTCCGTGCAGACAAGCACCCGTAGTCAGGATGGAACCGGACTCTCTGGCACTGTAAGGCAGCAACTCTACCGCTAGGCCTCCGCTCCGTCGTCATGGGAAAAGATTACCTGCTAGATGGATGTGAAAATTCAATGACATTCTCAAAGCATTTTGAAAAATGCATCATCCGCACTGACTCCTCGCTCCATGCAAGTCCTGGCCTTTGACCGGTTAAAGTGGAGATGGATTATTTTGGATGGTGTTGTGAACCTCAAGTCTGTTGCAAACCCACAAAACTCCACCATGAACATCAGAAGGAGCGCACCACCCAGCCATCCATTCAGACACTCTTGTTCTAAAGAAAGACACAAAGTACAGGAGTAGCTCAGCGGGTCAGGCAGCATCTCTGGAGAAAAAGGATGGGTGGCGTTTGGGATTGGGAGTTTTCTTCTCCCCCACACACCAGCAGGCCGCAGCCATCGCTCCAGCCGAGTTCCAGGCTCAGCTCCTGTCCCAGAGCCTCCATGTTGCTGGCTCCAACACCATGTGGCCTGACTCTCCTGGGTCCTACTGCTCCCTCCCAGCTAACAGGCAACCTCGATAAAAGCTATGTGTTGGAGGGAACTGCAAATGCTGGTTTGCACCGAAGGCAGACACAAAATGCTGGAGTAACTCAGTGGGACAGGCAGCATCTCTGAATAGAAGGAATGGGTGACCTTTCGGGCCCAATCTTTGGTGTAAGCCAGTATCTGCAGTTCTTTGTTCCCAGTCTCGTTCCATCTGTGAACGAATCCCACATTGGTCGGTCACCTCACAATCCACAAGACCTGAGCTCATCCAAGAAACCGAGACTTTTCAATAAGAGAACTCACAATTAAACCCAAAGTCTCGAGAAAGTATTGAAAACAGTGTTTGAATCTTAACTGGATGATTTAAACACATTATGTTCCTGTATCTAAAGTTTTTTTAGCTTAGCTTAGAGATACAGCACGGAAACAGACCCTTCGGCCCACTGGGTCCGCACCGACCAGCGATCCCCGCACATTAACACAATCCTAGACACACACTCGGGACAATTTACTCTTATACCAAGTCAATTTATCTACAAACCTGTAAGTGTGGGAGGAAACTGAAAATCTCGGAGAAAACCCATGCAGGTCACAGGGAGAATGTATAAACTCCATACAGGCAGCACCCGTAGTCGGGATCGAACCCGGTTCTCCGGTGGTGCAAGCACTGCAAGGCAACAACTCTGCGGCAGCGCCACTGTGCTGCCCTGACAGCTCTGAATCAAAAACTGTCCAAAGGGTTAAATAGAACACATTTGCTGGTACATTACAGTACAGTTTATTGTCACGTGTGCCATGGTGCAGTGAAAAGCTTTTGTTGCGCGCTGACCAGTCAGCAGAAAGACAATACGTGATTACAATCGCCATTTACAGTGTATAGATACATGATAAGGGAATAACATTTAGTGCAAGGTTAAGCCAGCAAAGTCCGATCAAGGATAGTCTGCGGGCCTCCAGCGAGGTAGATAGCAGTGCAGCACTGCTCTCTGGTTGTGATAGGATGATTCAATTGCCTGATAACTGATAACAGGTAAATTGGTGAGTAACCTTTTACGTGACTCTGGTTCTGTTATTGTCCTACTTTTTAGGTGTAAACAGGAAATAATAAGAAACAGAATCACAAAACAGCAAAGGTAACAGTGCAACATTTGGAAAGATATTAAGGGCAGCATGCTGGTGCAGCAGTAAAGCTGCTGCCTTACAGCGACAGTGCCCCAGGTCCCGGGTTTGATCCTGACTACGAGTGCTCGAATGAACGGAGTTTGTACGTTTCCCCCGTGACTTGCATGGGTTTTCTCTGAGATCTTTGGTTTCCTCCCACACTCCGAAGACATACAGGTTTGTAAGTTAATTGGTTTGGTATAAAAAAAAGTAAAATTGTCCCGTGTGTGTGTAGATAGTGTTAATGTGCGGGGATCACTAGTCAGTGCTGGCTCGGTGGGCCAAAGGGTCTGTTTCTGCATTGTATCTCTAAACTAAACGAAACTAAACTTAACTAAACTAAAGTAACAGTGCAAAATATGGGAAGATATGGTAAACTCAAAAGCTATCCTCATTACTTTTTTTCTTATCATTGGCAAATGTAATGTACAGAATAACATGTGTGTCGGGGTTGTCAGGGTATTTCATGTGTCAGAAGTTATGGGGAGTAGGCAGGTGAATGGGATTAGGAGGGAGAGCCATTGAAAGGCGGAGTAGACCTGACGGGCCAAATGGTCTAAGTTTGCTCCAATCACTTATGACTTTATAACAGTAAAACAATAAGATCCTATTGATCCTGTTGGTGAACAGACTTCCGACTTTATTTTAGACTTTAGAGGTTTTGGTTACGGTAGAGTTTTTTTACAGTAAAGCAACAATGCAGAGAAACAGTAGACTTGAACATATGAATGTAAATCAAAGCCAGATTCTAAGGGTTGGAGACACATCGAACTTTAGATACTACAATCTTGAGCATAATGTGCTGAGGGAATCAATAGGTCAAATAGGATCTGGAGAGGGAAAATCTTTGTCCAGCTAATTGGTCCAGGAATAAAGCGGAGATTAGCTTCCTTTCCCTTCTAGTTCGAACTTTAAAATTTTAACCAGAGATAGAAACTACATTAAGGATATTTAAATGTTTAACCATGGCATGGTGGCGCAGTGGCAGAGATGATGCCTCACAATGCTTGCAGCGCCAGAGACCCGGGTTCGATTCCGTCTAAGGGTGCTGTCTGTACGGAGTTTGTTCATTCTCCCCGTGACCACGTGGGTTTTCTCCGAGATCTTCAGTTTCCTCCCACACTCCAAAGATGTACAGGTATGCGGGTAAATTGGCTTGGTAAATGTAAAAAAATGTCCCTAGTGTGTGCAGGAGAGTGTTAATGTGCGTGGGTCGCTGGTCAGCACAGACTCGATGGGCCGAAGGGCCTGTTTCCGCACTGTATCTCTAAACTAAACTAAACTAAACATGGCCTACCCATTTCACGTAACTTGTAAGTAGAAAGAAAGTATTTGTTACAAAAACATATTTGTTACAACAAAAAATCTGATCAAAATGTAATGTCCTTGGAAACATTTTTCTCATAATGTAAAATTATCTCCACTTGGTATATCAATAAAAATACTAATGAGTGAATGCACCCTTTTGATAAACAGAGAAGGCTTTAAAGTACAATAGTAAGAATTGAATGTATATTTAATCTGCTTAAATGGCATCTTTTCACTTACCATAAAGCAGTTTAAAATCGTAATAAAGCATCCACTGTGGAGAGACAACAACTTTGTCATTTTATTGATTGTTTTGAAATAAATCTTTTTTAAACTGCTTCTTGGAATTGTGGAACAGTGTAACAACCTCATTATTTTTCTGTCTGGTGGGAACTTGCACTTTTTATTTTCATATCAAATAATGACATAGAAATGTTTTCTAAGATCAGTGGAATCTAAAATGCCCCAGTCTTCTGATGGAGGAGTAACTGGTCCCTGAGAACTGTAGCATTTTCTTTGTGTGGCCTTAATGGTTTTATTTATGGTGGATGCAGGAAGAATTCTTTGAAAGCCCAAATCACTTGGACAAAGGAAGAAAATCAAATAACTCGGGAACTGAAAGCCTCCTTGCAGCAGTGGCTCCTTAGCGATTAATCACCCAAGCAACCATAAAAAGGAGAAAAAAAACTTCAATAACACTACTTGTAAACCTTTTTCAATGCTGAGAACGAGACATTACATTTACCACACAGTAACTCATGGAGTGCTGCAAACAAATGGCATAATACTGTACATCATCTCCCTAATTGTGAGACCTCTGCTGACATCATTTTTTAAAACTTATTTTGATATCTATTTTATGTAGATTATGAACCCATGTCATCTAATTAAGGTGTAGAACAACCAACTCGCATTTCAATATTCACCCCAGAATGTTTTGAACATTTTTGGAATATTTGTAAGGTCATTGAAACCATTAAGTACCCTGTGAAACTATTCTGATGGGCCCAGAGCACAGTCCGTTAACTGAATGCCAGCTGGAAGCCACAATGCAGCTTTAAACCAGAAGTGCTAAGATTTTTAAAAGGTGAAAATCAAGCGAAGGATTTATTCAAATTAATTTTTAAAGTTCAAAAGCACCTTTTCAGGAAACATTTATTTTCATTTTGTTGAGGCTCCATTTCATTACTCAAATTATTCTGACAGTACTTGGGACTGGCCATGTTCATTTTTTAAGCCCTGAAAGCAAAATGCTGCAGATGATAGGATTCTGAAATAAAAATAGGAACGGTTGCTTGGGTCAGGCAGCATCTGAGAAGAGAGAGACACAGAGCTAATGTTTAGGCGATGATACATCAGTGAGCTAAAAGCAGTGATTTGTGAGCAATTTGTGAGGGAATGATGCAGTAAGAAAGGAAGTATTGCTGGAGGAACTCAGTGGGTCAGACAGCATCTGTGGAGGGAAATGGGCAGTTGGCCCTTCATCTAGACTCCAGACTTCATTCAGTTTAGATATTTGGCCTGAGTACAATCTACAACCAAAGATGACCCAAGACGAATAGTGAAAGGCTTGGATAGAGTGGATGTAGACAGGATGCTTCCACTAGTGGGAGAGTCTAGAACCAGAGGTCATTGCCTCAGAATTAAAGGATGTTCTTTAGGACGAAGATGAGGAGGAATTTCCTTAGTCAGAGGGTGATGATTCGGTGGAATTCTTTGCCACAAAAGGCTGTGGAGGCCAAGTCAATTAATATTTTTAAGGCAGAGATAGATTCTTGGTTAGTACGGGTGTCAGGGGTTATGGGGCGAAGGCAAGAGAATGCGGTTAAGAGGGAAAGATAGATCAGCCATGGTTAAATGACGGAGTAGACTTGATGGGCCGAATGGCCTAATTCTGCTCCTATCACATGACCTTATATTATTTTTTTTATATTTTAAGTAATCCTCCCAACTTGTGTATTCTCTCCCTCCTATCTCTCCTTCCTATCCTCCCCCAGACCTCACATTTTATGTCTCCTTTCACGGACCACCTCTCCAACTCCTACCTCTATCCCTCATTTTCACTCCTCTCCCATCTGTTTGCATGTCAGGCATGAACAGGAATCAAAAATGTGCTTCAGTTCAAGAACTATTGAATTGGACTACTAAAACAACTCTTTTTTGGATATAGTTTAGTTTAGCGATGCAGTGTGGAAACAGGCCCTTTGGCCTACCGAGTCCATGCCAACCAGCAATCCTCAATACAATCGTCCTATCCTACACACCAGGGACAATTTTATAGTTTATGACTTTGGAATGTGGGAAGAAACCAGAAACCCTAGAAAAAGCCCATTGGGAGAACACAGAAACTCCGTACAGACAGGACCTGTGGTCAGGATTGAACCTGGGTCTCTGGCTGCTGTAAGGCAGCAACTCTACCGCTGTGCCACTGTCCAGCACTAAATAATGTATTTATGTACATAATAAATGTTCTCATTTGTTTGTTTAATGACCAACAATGAAAAAAAGAATATGCCAGTGATAATCAACTTGCCTGAGGAAGGATGGAGAGATTGTTCAGGGTGAAAGTAGCTGTAAAAATAGATTCGCTGGATTTGAAGAGGTAACATGAATGTTTTAACATAGGGAAAAAAAACCTCTGATAAACCTGTATGAAACCCAACAAAAATCTATTGAGTATTATAATATTAAATGGACCCAGAATTTTAGCTGCCCGTTAACTCTTGAGTTTCAATGGCATTTGCAATTAAATTGGATAGCTATTGTCCCATCTTTCCTATCTGGATCCTTTTAGTGCTTTTATAAACTAGGTGATTTATCGGAAACATCTAATGTAAGTAGGTTTATGATAGAAATTATTTTATATGTGAACTTCAAACAACTTCACAATGTCAAGCACAGTTAATATTAGGTTAAAAGTTCCACCAATGTTCTGTTGGTATTAGGTTTCCAGACTAAACACGCAAGTGTATTTTGCGACCGGTGCTAATATAGCAAATGTAAGTTCAGTGTAATAATTTATCATGTTATATTGTCTCAAGCTCTTTCAGCTGGGCAGAATGAAGATGCATTCTCAGCTGTTAAAGATGCATCTACATAGACAGGAGAAATAGATATGGGATTTTTACATGTGATTTCCTACAGTCATATCGCCTAGTAATGCTTGTGGAGAAACGTACAGCAGTAATAGTTGAGTGGAGAGATTTTCAAATACCTTTTGCAATTGTTGAATTATATGTCATGAATCAAAGCTTGGTGGAGAGGAAGAGTAAGAAAAAATCTAAATGGTGACAATAAACAAAAGACAAAAAAATCTCAAGCAGGCCATTTGTCGAGTTGAAAATCCTAATGACCAGAAGCAACGACTTTTATAATGTGATTTAGTTCATAAAATCTATCTCCATCGGATGTTTTAACTGTAACCCAGATTTCTGATGTATTAATTTTTAATATTTCCTCAGGTTTTGCACTATTGTGTGAGAGTAGCCACAGGGTGATGGACAATGGGAGCTTATTGTTGGAATTTGCTTTCATGCAATTTTTGTTCACTTCCAAGAAAAGAGCGGGAACAAATATTTAATCTCAGAATCTTAATAAATCTGTTAATGATGCACAGAGTCTTGTGCATATATATAAACAGATGTGTTAAGAAATTATATTAAATTTGATATAAGCCTTTTAACACATCTGTGCTTATTTATTCCATCTCATAAAAGCAGATATGTTCACTCTGTTTATTAAGTTAAAATATCTGACCTTTGTATAGATCAGTTCAGGTGAATTATGTCCACAGGTCTTTTGCAGCAGATATTATGCAAGGTTGATGCTGGTTGATCTGTCATTTTCACACCTCACCCTTCCATATATCTACACTCCCTCTCCCCTGACTCTCAGTCTGAAGAAGGGTCTCGACCCGAAACGTCACCCATTCATTCTCTCCAGAGATGCTGCCCATCCTGCTGAGTTACTCCAGCATTTTGTGTCTATCCTCGATATTATTCCAGTAATTTGATGGTCCTATTGTCAATGTTATAGTCATTGAGAGAATAGTTACAGTTATAGTTATAGGTATAATTAATGTGGTAGTTATAGAGAGAAATCCAGTGCAATTTCAACTCGAACATTTTGGATTGAAGATAAGATACATAGAAACATAGAAACATAGAAAATAGGTGCAGGAGTAGGCCATTCGGCCCTTCGAGCCTGCACCGCCATTCAATAAGATCATGGCTGATCATCGAACTCAGTATCCCGTACCTGCCTTCTCTCCATACCCCCTGATCCCCTTAGCAACAAGGGCCACATCCAACTCACTCTTAAATATAGCCAATGGACTGGCCTCAACTACCTTCTGTGGCAGAGAATTCCAGAGATTCACCACTCTCTGGTCCCTACTTGTACTAGATCTGCCAGAATGAAAGTTTGATGGCAGGAGGCATGAATAAATGCCGAAGAAAGTAGAAGGCAAGATTTGGAGCTAATGCATAGAAGTCACAATCAAATCGAAATAATGGAAGGTAGGAAAATTGGAAGCAGAATGCAATACTCTACTTATACTGCTGTCCTCCTATGCAAAATATTCAATTTCTACTGAAATTCCCAAAACTGGAAAAGGGTGTTTCAATATTAGAAAGCCACCTAGTTTTATTTCATCTTGGTAATAATCAAGGGGATATGCTTTTTTTCTACCAAAGTGCTTAAAATTGTTAAGTACATTACCAAACATCTGTAGATATTTTACAAGATAAGTAAGTAAATGGCGATCATTGAGGCTTTTTTAATTCACATTATACTGTATGCGCTTAACTGACCTGTGCAATGCTTCAGTGATTTCTACCATGGACTGGCTCCAACTGCTCATCCAAGCATCCTCTTGGGCCAGCAATAACTGTGACTAGCTTCAATTAGGTTTGCAAAGATAACTAATTTCAAAGATTCTTCTGGTGCCGACTTTTTCCTGATGTATTTGGTTATCACAAGATTGTAAGTCAGCACAAAACGAAACAAGATAACAGGAACATTGAACATTTTTTTGTTGTTGCATACATCAAAATATTACATAGCATATATTTCCCTCAAATTATTACAACATGACGTAGAAATATCTGAGAATTTGAGCAACTTATAGTAAATAAGCCAACAAATCTTATGTTGATGTAGTGACAGAGAGCCGCAGTCTGGTTTATTATTTTCTTGCTTTATTTTTGGTGGCATGTTGGTAATCTTTGTCTGAAACTGCTGTTTTTTGACAGTGATTTGTAGTTCCTTGTAGCTACAATGATACAAGCCATTTTAATGTGTTTTCTTCTACAGTTCACTTTATCTGCAGAAGGTCAGATTCCCCTTGAACTAGAGGCAATGAAA
Source organism: Okamejei kenojei (assembly GCA_035221665.1). NCBI lineage: Eukaryota > Metazoa > Chordata > Chondrichthyes > Rajiformes > Rajidae > Okamejei > Okamejei kenojei. Next base: position 36,195,485 of record CM069150.1, read on the forward strand.
GAGGAAGCTGGTGACCAGTTTCCAAGCACTTTTTTGTGCTTGTGTAGGAAGGAACTGGCGATGCTGGTTTAAACCGAAGATAGACGCAAATAGCTGGAGTAACGCAGCGGGACAGATGGACAGAAGGAGTGGTTGACGTTTCGGGTCGAGACCCTTGTGTGATGAAGGGTCTCGACCCGGAACGTCACCCATTCCTTCTCTCCAGAGATGCTGCCTGTCCCGCTGAGTTACTCCAGCTTTTTGTGTCTAACTTCTTTGTGCTTGCTGGGAAGAAAGCCATACACAAATAATAGATGGCAACGGCTATTGAGAAATATCTCTTTACAGCATTGCCAACAAGGGTCTTGTTCAAAGTCTCAAAATCCTTGCTGTCAGTGTCCATTTTGACATACAGGTTGATCGCAGGACATGCATCTGTTGTGAGAAAATGTCACAGACAATAGACAACCTTCTAAGCACAGTTTGTTAACTTTTATCTGAGTGGCTAAAACAACTTCTGCAGCATCCTGGCTGTCCACAAAGGGAGTTTCTCCTAGCCTAGAGCTTCCTTGAGGAAATAGAAGAAATGAGATGAGTTGAGCCTCACAGGCGAGAGACCTGGACTTAATCCTGTCCTCGGGTGCTATCTGTGTGGCGTTTCATCTTGGTGTTCCAGTTCCCTCCCACATCCCACAGACATGAGGGTTCCTAGGTTAATTAGCTTCTGTAAATTGCCCCTAGTGTGTAGGATGTGGATCAGAAGATGGGATAACATAGAACTAGAGTGAATGGGTGATCGATGGTTGGCACGGACTCAATGGGCTAAAAGAGACATGCTGTATCTCTAAACTGAACAAATTCGTATGAGGCGAGGCTGTGTCTTATCATCCAGAGCTTTAGCATATTTTTCTCATAGAAACGTTTTGCAATGATGAGTTTGGATTACTGATTGATTCAATGATGAGCTTTTTCAAAAGCAGGTGATTTCAGAGCAACCATTCAAGCATCTCTTCAAAACTATGGTGGCGTTGCTCATCTGAGAAAAGGGCATTTCTAAAACTCTGGGGCAGAGGATACAGGTACTGGAGAACAGGGGCAGGATGGCCATCTTGAAAATCTTGAAAATATACGTTCATACGGCCTCGGCAAGGCCACCAGTATAATCAAGGACCAGTCCAACCCTGGTCACTCCTTCTGCCCTCCCAACAGGCAAGAGGTACAGGAGATTGAAAATGCGCACCTCCAGATTCAAGGACAGTTTCTTGCCAGCTGTTATCAGGCAACTGAACCGTCCAGTCAGCAACTATCCTGACCTCCCATCTAGATCATTGGAGACCTTTTATTGGACTTTACTGAACTTTCTCTTGCACTAAACGTTGTCCTGCATCTGTACACTGTGGACTGCTTGATTTTAAGTATGAATAGTCTTTCCGCTGACTGGAAAGCTCACAATAAAACACTTTTCACTGTACCTTGGTACACGTGACAATAATAAGCTAAACAGAAATGCTTTTGTGGTTTTCCATATGCAACAATGGATTGCAGAGTGCAGGGTATTACAAATAACTGCAGACTGAGAGAAGTGATACACGCAGCAAATGTCCATCAGGTTACGTGGGTAACCCGTGTTGGTGCAGTCCATGCCCTGATTTAAAGTTACTATTTGGCTGTGAGAGATGCCAACTTTTAGTTCAACCATAAATATTGAGACTTTACCCATTGTTTGTCACCGCGGCAAGAGAATTTCTCCCTGAAGATTCTAGGAAGATAAGCTCATATTTTTTCCGTCTTCCACCTCCCTCTTGCAGTGTGCGCTCCCCTGTGGCCCTGTGCTCGTTCTTCCAGTCACGTAAGAGGATTGTGTCCATGCTTGAAGCAATTATATTTGTTGAAGCATTGAGAAGAGCTAAAATCCCATCTGCATCTACGACTCGCCTCCCCACAACGTTTCCTAGCATAGAAACAATAATAACAGCACGGTGGAAGCAGCTCAGAACAATCAATCAGCAATGGACATATAGGTAGTTCATGAATGTTAGAAATAGCACAGGTATTTGGGGGCTCATATTCATACTATTGAGTACAATAAGCATGGTGGCGTAGCATTAGAGCTACTGCCTAACAGCGCCGGAGACCCGGTTCGATGCTGACTATGGGTGCTTGTCTGTGCAGAGTTGGTATTTCTCCCTGTGACCTGCATCACAGTTTTATCTTGGGTTTTATCCAAGATCTTCAGTTTCCTCCCACACTCCAAAGACGTACAGGTTTGCAGGTTAATTGACTATGTATAAATGTAATATTGTCCCTCGCATGTGTAGGATAGTGTTAATGAGCGGGGAACGCTGGTCGGTGCGGACTCAGCGGGCCGAGGGGCCTGTTTCCATGTTGTATCTTTAAACTAAACTAAACAAAAAAATATAACCAGGACTAGGTCAACTGGCCCTTTGTTTAGACCTGCCTCACCATTCAATATGATCATAGCTGATCTCCCGCAAGCCTCAAAGAGCAGTTTGCCACGTTGCTCAGGCCTGCCCCACCATTCAATGGGATTCATGTAGGCCTCGAGTCCTCGATCTGTGCCATTTCCCCAAGATCCTCAATTCTCGATCTTTCAAATATTTATCTGTCTCCATCTAAAAAAATATCTATTGATCCAGCACGCAACACTCTTGGGTATAGAGGATTGCAGAGACTCACTTCTCTCTGAGGGAAGTAATCTCTGATACCTCAATTTTAAATGATCGGCCCTTACGTCTGTTGCCCTCACCCCTTGTTCATGATTCTCCCATAAGTTGGCCATCCTGTAAACAAATGAATAAAAGACAATTATTAGTGTTTAACAATGTATTTGCAATTGAAAAGAAAAACATTGTAAAGTTCTTTGCTTGCACAAGTTTGCATGATGTGCATTAAATGTATCATTTGATTCACATCATCAGAAAGTATAATGAATGTGGCAATCTGATGTGGTGTCTGAAGAGGGATTTCGACCTGTAACGTTGGCTGTGTAGGAAGGAACTGTAGATGCTGGTTTACATCGAAGAAAGACACAAAATGATGAAGTAACACAGTGGGACAGGCAGCGATGTTTCGGGTCTGAAGAAGGGTCTTGACCTGAAATGTCACCTATTCCTTCCGTCCAGAGATGCTGCCTGTCCAGCTGAGTTATTCCAGCATTTTGTGTCTATCTTCGCTGTAAAATTGTCTGTCAGTTTGAGGCAATGTCCAGACCCGAAACATCATCTGCCCATTCCCTTCACAGATGCTACCTGACCCACTGTGTTGCTGCAGCACTTTGCTGTTTGCTCATGATTCCACCATCAGCAGTTTCTTGTGTCTCCATTTTATAATCTGAAGAAGGGTCTCAACCCAAAACGTCATCCATTCCTTCACTCCAGAGATGTCCCGCTGAGTTACTCCAGCTTTTAAGTAAGTAAGTAAGTAAGTAAGTAAGTAAGTAAGTAAGTAAGTAAGTATGTTTATTGGCCAAGTATTCACATACAAGGAATTTGCCTTGGTGCTCTGCCCACAAGTAACTACATGACATGCAATGACAGTTACGAATGACTCAGAAAACACTAAACATTAATAATAATAAAACATTAATGATAAAACACTTTTTGTGTCTATCTTCAGTTTAAACCAGCATCCGCAGTTCCTTCCTCCATGTCTCCATTTTATTGTTCCATTGCGGAGTCTGAAGAAGGGATGTCTGTCCATTCTCCGCTAAGTGCGGAGGTAACTCAGCGGGTCAGGCAGTATTCTGCAGAAAAAGGATGGGTCACTTTTTGGTTTGGAACCATTCCGTCAGACCTCCAAAGATACTGCATAACTCACTGAGTTCCTCCAACACTTTATTTTACTCAAGATTTAAATATCTGCAGCTTCCCGCCTGTCCCCAAGGGATAATTTTATATGTTAGTTGCTAATGTTGCATTAGGACTGATGAATCAATGATATTTAATAAGGCGATTTGTGAAAAAAGGCAAATGCAGCAAACATCTAACAGATCAGGCAGCATCTGTTGAGAGAGAGAAGCAGATGCTTTAGTATTTTGTTCACCATTCATTATTTCAATAAAGCGACCACCCAAAAAAAATAAAACAAGTGCACTCTCCACAAATGCTACTTGACTTCATGAACCTTTTCAATATTTTCGGCTTTTAATTCAAAGGTCTGACATTTGCCAATTTTTGCTTTATATTAAACTACCAGGTCTATTATTTTAATCTCTTGCTACTCGTGGACATAATGAAAAGAAACATACTTTTGTACAAAGAAGCAAATTAAAGAACTGCCAAGCAGATTACAAAGTATCCACAGGAGAAACCAAACATTACATTTTGTAATAGGAAAATTCAAAGAATCGGCCCTGTGTTTTGAGAAACACAGATCTTTAAAGACTCATGATTATAATGTCTAGTAAAGTATTGTCATTCCAGCTGCTATTAAGACTATTCAGTTTATTTCCTAAAGTCTGTATCCAAGTCCTTTGACTGTACATCTGGTATGCAGCCACAGGATATTCAATAGTGTGGTATTAAATAAAAACCTCTAATTTAATGGTTAGTGACCTCATCGCCCCATTCACTTTTTGTTATTTTTCTGGCTCTATGGTCATATTTATCAAACTTATTTTGTCAGCTGTTATATCTGGAGTAAGCCAAACAATTACACCATTTATTTCGATATGTTTAACTGGAAAATAAGCAAAGGCCAGTCAAATTCAATGTTTTTCCCACACATTTGAAAAATAATTCTTCAAATGCATCCTTAATGTCACGCCAACAAAAGACAGAGCCAAATGTGGATTTTTTTTATTCTCCCCCCCCCCCCCCCACCCCCCTTATTCTCTAAAAATGTTTAAGTATAATTGATTAAAAGGCACAAAGTGCCGGAGGAACTCTGCAGGTCAGGCAGGTTATCTGGAGGACATGGTTGGGCGACGTTTTAGCTCAGGACCATTCTTTGGATGGGCATGTACGAGATTGATCCCAGGAATTTACACGAACGAACCCCAAGAATGACTGGGTTAACATATGATGAGTGTTTGATGGCACTGGGCCTATGCTTGCTGGAGTTTAGAAGGATGAGGGGAGACCTCATAGAAAATTACCGAATAGTTAAAGGCCTGGATAGAGTGAATGGGGAGAGGATGTTTCCACTAATGGGAGAGTCTAGAACCAGAGGCTGTAGCCTCAGAATAGAAGTATGTACCTTTAGAAAGGAGATGAGGAGGAATGTCTTCAGTCAGAGGGTGGAGAATCTGTGGAATTAATTGCCACAGGTGGCCGTGGAGTGCAAGTCAATGGATATTTTTAAGGCACAGATTGACAGGTTCTTGATTCGTCAGGGTGTCAGGGGTTATGGGGAGAAGGCAGGAGAATGGGATTAAGAGGGAAAGATAGATCAGCCAGGATTGAATGGCGGAGTAGTCTTGATGGGCAAATTGGTCTAATTCTGCTCCTTGAACATGAACTTATGAACAAAAGTCATTGTCAGTGTTGCATCGAGGTAGCCATCCTCCTCATTTGTGATGTCAGAGATCTTGCTTCCATCCTATGGTAGGAAGTGAAGATACTTGTTGATGTTTGAGTTATATTTAGTGCCACTCTCAATCCTCATGTGGGTAACCATCAATGTACTCTTGCAAGTAGAAGCTGTTTTTTAATGGCATGTAACACCCATGTCTCTCAATCACCATTTACCAAGTGAACAGACATGCCTGCAAATCAAAGGATCCACAAACTTAACTAAATGGGCAGAAGAAGATATGTTGGCTGACACCTCCAAAACAGCAAAGTTAATAGAAAAACAATGGCATTAGGAGAGAAATAAGGAGGTTAAAAAGTGGCAGTAGATATCTTTGGCCGATAATATTAAGGAAACTTCAAGGAGATTTTATGTACATTAAGGGAAAGAAGGTAATTAGAGAGAGAATGGGCTCCTTCAGAAACCAAAGAGGTCATCTCTGTGTGGAGCCACAAGAGGTGGCCAAGGTCCTCCATGAGTATTTCTCCTCTGTTTTTACCGGAAAGAAAGAGCTGAAGACTGGGGAACATGGGACAGTAAATGGAGAGGTCTTGAGGACAGCCCGTATTACGGACAAGAAGGTGCTGGATGCCCTCTTACCAATTGGGTAGAATTATTAGAAGAAGTAATCAAAAAGGTTGATGAGGATAAAGACATAAACATTGTCTATATGGCCGTAAGCACGGCATTTGATGAGGTTCTGCATGGTAGGCCTCTCTGGAATGTTAGATTGCATTCTCTAGCCGACTGGATAGAGAAATGGTTTCATGGAAGGAAACAACAGGTGATTGAGGAAGGCTGTTTTTCAGACTGGAGGCCCCGTGACAAGTGGTGTGCTTCAGTACTGTGCTCATTGCTGTTTGTGGCCAACGATTTGGATGAGAGTGTAGAAGACATGATTAGTAAATTTGCAGATGACAGTAAAGTCGATAATACTATAGATAGCCAATAGATAGCCAATCTATCAGAGATAGAGTGATCTCTCAGTTGCCAAACATTTTAACTCCCTTTCCCATTCCCATGCTGACCTTTCTGGCCTGGGCCTCCTCCACTGTCAGAGTGAGGCCAAATGCAAATAGGAGGAACAGCACCTCACATTTCGCTTGGGCATCTTGCAGCCCAGTGGTATGAACATTGATTTCTCTAACTTCAAGTAACCCTCGCATTCCCTGTCTCTCCGTCCCTCCCCCACCCTTGTCACCGTACTAGTTTCACTGTCGTCCTGCTGAGTTTCACTGTTGTCTAGGTCGTTATCACGAAGAATAGAGCCAACAATGGACTATTGTGGGCTGCACTTTTTCTTGATCATTGTTACTTTTTACATATCTTTCATTCATATATCTCTCCATATCACGGTCTATATCTCTCGGTCCCCTTTCCCCTGACTCTGAGGCTGATCAAGGGTCTCGACCCGAAACGTCACCCATTCCTTTACTCCAGAGATGCTGCCTGACTCTCTGAGTTACTCCAGCATTTTGTGTCTATCTTTAGGATGAACCAACATCTGCAGTTCCTTTTATAGGAAGGTTTATAGGATGCTGGTTTATACCGAAGATAGACACATAATGACGGAGTATCTCAGTGGGACAGGCAGCATGGGTGACATTTTGGGTTGAGACCCATCTTCAGACTGAGAGGGATTCTTCAATCTGCAGTTCCTTCCTACAGATAAAGTCTATACCTCAATGTTTCATTGGTTTCAAAGCTATTTTTACACAACACAAGGTTACGAAAGGCATTGAATAATTCTATAGGAATTATTTGAGTTCAATGCCATGTATGGAGACTAGTTGGTTATTTTCCATTGTCTTTACTCATATGTTCAGAAGTGCAGTCACTTGCTATGTACAAGGCATGCTTTGAATGCATATTGGCAGTAGTATCTTCCTCCTTCCTATCTCCATTCTGACTTGAGTAGATGCATTTTGTGGATTCAAACAACAAGCAACTGTGAGATCAATCTGAGAAAATATGCTAATCGCAAAGTAAATGTATTTATGAGAAAATAAATAAGCCACAAATGTTTGAAAGATAATTGAAATGCTATCTTGCATCATTTTATCAGCACAACGATTTCATAAACAGGAAATCATTGTCATGTTAAATATATTAACTCCTTTGATAATGTCAGAAGAGGACATTATTTTTTTTCAAATTCAGCCTGTCTTATGCATATTTTGTGTGGTTAAAAGATGTGTTAGCCGATTACAATGGCTGCTCTGCCTGTGCCTTGCACTCAAATTACCAATCTTGTCATACAAAGGGCAGGTGTACACAAACACACATCATTGCAGTTAATATGCACAGTGTTTGTTTTCAGTCTCCATTCTTAATGACAGATTTTCTTCATCTCCCTCTCCATCAAGTGACAAAGGTTAGCACCAGAAATTGGAGTGTAATGCTATCTGTGTGTGAGAGGCAAAGTGTTGGCACTTCTTGGCCTATCTGCACCTGCCCTCTTTGACATGTTCTCTCGCATAAATATAACAGCTTACAAACTATTAGGAACCCAATTATTAAAATCTGAAGATATTCCTGAGCCAAAACATCACGTATACACATCAAATCAGTCTCAAGAAGGGACATAGAAGAGTATAGCCAGAAACCCGCATTTGATCCTGACTACGGGTGCTGTCTGTGTGGAGTTTGTATGTTCTCCCCGTGACCCGCGTGGGTTTTCATCAAGATCTTCGGTTTCCTTCCACACGCCAAAGACAATCAAGTTTTTTATGTTAATTGGCTTGATAACAGAAAATGTAAATTGTCCCTGGTGGAGGATAGTGTTAATCTGTGGGGTTCACTGGTCGGTGCAGACTCAGTGGGCTGAAGAGCCTGATTCCACGCTGGATCTCTAAACTAAACTAAACTGAACTATTGCGCAAGAATAAGCCCTTCAGCCCGTAATGTCTGTGCCAAAGCCTATCCCCACTGCCTGCAGGTGATCTACACCCCTCCATTCCACGCATATCCAATCCCATCAAAACATCCATGTCCTTCAGAGATGCAGCCTGATCCGCTGAGTTATTCCAGCATTATTACTGCATTCATTACAGTACCTCCTGCAGTCTGAAGCACAAGCAGTGACATTAAAAGCGCCGCTACAGATAATGTTCGTCACTGAATATAAAGTTGCATTTTCCAGGATTTCATATGTCAAGATAAAAAGGAGCTCCAAACAAAATTGCTCTTATCGTGAATTCCTCTTGTTCATTGTTAGTCAGGCAGGAAGTGTCCAATACAGTCAAAACCATCCCTGTGGAAATCTGATGTAAGCAAATTCCTGACAGTTGAAGTAAACCTTTCTCCAGCTTTAGCTTTGTATCTAAAAAGGCAGTCAACCGCTGGGACCTTCTTATGAGCTTCTGTTTAAAGCAACTTTTGTGCCGACCCGTAACCATTGTATATAATTCACCCCCACTTCTCTCTCCACTTCCTGCTCTCTTTCACTCTGTCATTTATAGTGGGAAGTGGCAATAATGTAAATGCGGCTCCTGTAAGATTATCATTCATCTACTTCACACGGTGATTTCCCCTGCAATGGGAGTTTGCTCTCTCTCTCTAGAGCTGCAGCACATATTGCATCAAAAGTACAGTAAAATGCAGCATCCAAAAGAGGAAAGGTTAAATATTAACATTTTAAAACTCGATGCCAACAAAGTCAGCAAACTTGCAACTCATTTCTCAGGAATTTGTCGCTACAGTATTTTACAGGATTTGATCGATGAATATAAAGCCATTTAGCCTCGGAAGGTTAAGTGATGTGAGTTCATTAGTGAACTGGACACAAAAAAATCTAGACAAACTGCAAATGCAAGAATCTTGAGCAAAACACACAAAGTCATGGAATGACTCAATGGGTCGGGCACCACCTCTGGAGGGAATGGAGAGGCGATATTTCGGCTCAGGACCCCTCCTCAGCCTGAGGTTCAGTGTGGCAGAGGGTCACCTGCACCTCCTCCAACCTCATCTATTGTATCCGCTGCCCTAGATGACAGCTGCTCTACATCGGTGAGACCAAGCGTAGGCTTGGCGATCGCTTCTCCCAACACCTCCGCTCGGTTCGCAATAACCAACCTGATCTCCCGGTGGCTCAGCACTTCAACTCCCCCTCCCATTCCAAATCCAACCTTTCTGTCCTGGGCCTCCTCCAGAGTGAGGACCACCGTAAATTGGAGGAGCAACACCTCATATTTTGCTTGGGCAATTTACACCCCAGTGGTATGAACATTGACTTCTCTAATTTCAGGTAGTCCCTACTTTCTCCTCCCCTCTGAGCTCTCCCTCAGCCCACTGGCTCCACCTCTTCCTTTCTTCTTCCCGCCCCCCCACCCTCACATCAGTCTGAAGAAGGGTTTCGACACAAAACGCTGCCTATTTCCTTCGCTCCATAGATGCTGCCTCACCCGCTGAGTTTATCCAGCATTTTTGTCTACTCCCGATCTGAAATGTGTCTTTCCATTCCCTCCTCGTATGCTGCCTGCCCCGCTGAGTGTACTCCAGCACTTTGTATTTTGCTACACAAACTATGCTCAGTGGTCTGGTCTCGGCCTGATAAGCAGATAAAAGACTGAGGGCTGCCGAGAACAAAGGGGGATCCAGCGGCAGGTGGTACCTGCTGCTTCTTACATTAAATCTGAGCCCATATTTCAGTTTGGGCTCGACCCGAAACGTCACCCATTCCATCTCTCCAGAGATGCTGCCTGTCCCGCTGAGTTTCTCCAGCTTTTTGTGTCTATCTTCAGAATATATGTTCAGAAGGGTTAATGAGTCTAATAGACTGTGCAATGTAAAAAAATATGCAGCGTTAATGACAGGTCTCATGATCTACTTTACTGATATTAGTTCAGGTCTCTTGCACTGTCTAATTCAATAAATTCTGCAAGCAAGTCTCCCTATGATCTCATTATTACTGACTTAAATGATCTTAAAACAACCTCTGCAAACAGTAGGTGGTTAAAGTTAATGTTAATTCTTTACAACCGTCTGAAATTTGTATTGTGAATTTCTGGCATCAACATTATGATTTCTCATTGAAGCATTTAACTACCAGCCAACAGACAATGTTTGCGTTTAATTGCTGCCTTCCGTAAGGCGGGCCTTTGCTGTAAGGAAAGAGTCTAGAGCAGAGGCCTGGTTGTAAAATGTTGGATTAGATACTTTCACTGCAAGTTGTTGATGGTGTAGTTTCTGAACATGGAATTAATAAAGGTCCAATTATTTTAATTCTGACACAACAAGTTATTAGTGTCTGTAAACATGTGTTAATTGGGTAGAACATTGCTTGCCAACGGTGGCTTTGTTTAAAGATCTGCAGAACAAAAGGCCTGAACCCCCAACAGCTTAAACAAATTCAATATTTACCACCTCAGCTGAATCTCTCTCATACTTTTACACAAATGAAACAATCAGTTAATTAATAGTTAATTTACAACAAATGCTTTACAAACCTCTCCTGTTAATTCCACAGTCTTGTGATTGTATTGTATTGTATTTATGGATCAGTGTTTTGTGAGGCATCCATTCTGATTTCAGCAAAAGAATAGTCACATACAGTACACCATGGACTAGTAGATAGACACAAAATGCTGGAGTCACTCAGCGGGACAGGCAGCATCTCTGGAGAGATGGAATGGGTGGCGTTTCAGTTCAAGACCCTTCTTCAGACTGAGAGTCAGGAGAGAGGGAAACTAGTGATATGGAAGGGTAAACTGTGAACATTTACTCTTCCATATCTCTACGTCTCCCTCTCCCCTGAGTCTCAGTCTGAAGAAGGGTCTCGACCCAAAACATCATCTATTCCTTCTCTCCAGAGTTGCAGCCCGTCCCGCTGAGTTACTCCAACATTTTGTGTCCATCTTCAGTGTAAACCAGCATCTGCTGTTCCTTCCTACACATCATGGACTAGTGTTCAGGCCTTCTTCCCTGTCAGACCTTCCAAGAGTCAAGAGTGTTTTATTGCCATATAAGTCCCAGACAGAACAATGAAATTCTTACTTGTAGCATCACAACAGAATATAGTATAGTACCTTGTAAACAATATAATAAATTAAAGAAAAAGTTCAGTATGTATATATACTGTATTGTAGGATAGTGTTAGTGGAGGGGCATCGCCGGTCAGCCAGGTGTCAGTGGGCCGAAGGGCCTGTTTCCACACTGTATCCCTAAGAGATGTAATTAAAACTAAGAACTAAAACTAGATGGCCAGTGACAAATAACTCTTCCTCTGATTAATCTTATGCTGAGGGCAAGGCTGATAAGAACACCACTAACTGCATGAGGAGATTTCTGGACATGAATTTAACATTCCATGTGCAGATAATCCATTGCAGCATTTAAAGACAATAATTCATATGATTGCAAAGATGTTTTGTCTATCTTATTAGCATGGTTTCAAAACACTGGATATCTCCAAAGGCATTTCTGAATTTTTATTAAGTAATGTATAGAGTGTTCATTTCCAATCTATGAAATTCAGATGGAAAGCCAGCAGGCTCATCTGCAAGGGAACTTATTGAAATATTACAAAATTGTTGTTACAGGCCTTTTGAGATCATGATTTTTATGTCCACATTGGAAGAAAACACATACACAATAGATTATGTAAGCAACATGCCATGTCAGGAAATGTCTTACTGTGACCGATGGTCCCGAACCAAATCGCCACCTCTCCATGTTCTCCAGCAATGCTTTCTGAAGAGGGGATTCCACCCAAAACATCACCCATTAATTTTCTCCAGAGATGTTGCCTGACCCGTTGAGTTACTCCAGCGTTTTGTGTTTTATTTTGTGTAAAATTGTTCAAGGGAAGCGCAGCTGGGGCAACAAAGTGTGGCAGCAGGCAGAGTTGCTGCCTCATGGCACCAGAGACCCATGTTCGATGCTGACCTCAGGCACCATCTGTGTGTGGAGTTTGCACGATCCCCCTGTGAACGTGTGGGTTTTCTCCGAGTTTCCTCCCACATACCAAACACATGCAGGTTTATAGGTTAATTGTTCTCTGTAAATTGCCTCCAGTGTGCAGGGAGTGTATGAGAAGATGGGATAACATGGAATGAGTATGAATGGGTGATCCATTGGACTGAGTGGCCCAAAGGGCCTGTTTCCATGCTGTATCTCTCAAACTAAACGAAAAACAAAATAATTCCAGCATCTGTAGTTCCTTGTATCCATATTAAATTAACGGATTTGTCATATATTAGAATACATTATGAACTCACCTTCTGAATTAATAAATCTGAAGAGAAGCCACTTGGGATCAAATGTTTAATTGTAAAGACAATGATGAATTACAGCTCTGACAGCAGGAATTAATTCCAAACCTTTTGTCAGATACAAGCAACATTCTCATACTAATTCATGTTACAGATCAATGCTGCTGTTAACCCAGTTATTTAATTTGGAGTTTCTTGTGGAAACAGGGCCGTTCGGCCTATCGAGTCCGTGGCAACCAGCGATTCCCGCACACTTGCACTGTCCTACACACAAGAGGGGCTATTTACAATTTTATTAAAGCCAATTAACCTACAAACCTGTACGTCTTCGGAGTGTGGGAGGCAACCGGGACGCCCGGAGAAAACCCATGCAGGTCCGGGGAGAACGTACAAACTCCATACAGATAGGAACAGTAGTCAAGATCGAACCCGGGTCTCTGGCGCTGTTAGGGTGCAACTGAACTCTACCACTGCGCCACCAATATTTCCCAATAAAGATCATCCTAAAGGTGCCTCAAAGAAGGGCATTCATTTATATGTGTTAAAGAAGGAACTGCAGATGCTGGAAAATCGAGGGTACACAAAATGCTGGAGAAACTTAGCGGGTGCAGCAGCATCTATGGAGCGAAGGAGATAGGCAACGTTTTGGGCTGAAACCCTTCTTCAGACCCTTTATATGTGCTGTGCCTACTTGTACAATCCACACTTTAGCAGTGGAAATATTCTCTCCATATTAAAAATATCAGCATAAAACTTGTGGAAGTCTCAGCACTTTTGATAAAGAAAACCCAAAGCTGTTGTCCCTTACTCACTAAATCAATCAGCTTCCATGAGCGAAAGAGGTCTTTTGTTTTTGTAATGCTGTTTCATTCAGCATTAGAACAAGTGTCAACAAAAGACAGACTTCCTTCCCGTTTCTACTGTTGGACCACTGTAATGTGGCTTCAGGTCGTGTGGGTACAACCCATCCATCTTCTTTCAATCTCCTGGACACTACTCAGAGCTTCTCAATGATTCAATAATTAATGATACTTTATTGTATTAAACACAACTTCAAACAAACTATGCACTATAACAACCTATTGCACTTTATCTGTTTACTGATGTGTGTATATATATATTCTATGGTATATGGACACACTGATCTGATCGGTATTTATGACTACAATATCCTGTTGTGCTGCGGCAATGCAAGCATTTCATTGTCCTATCTGGGACACATGACAACAAACTCTCTTGACTTGACTTGACTTGACTTGTTATGTGTACCTAGGTACAATGTTTAGTTTAGTTTTGTTTACAGATACAGTGTGGAAACAGGTTCTTCGACCCACCGAGTCTGCGCCGACCAGTGATCCCCGCACACTAACACTACCTTACACACTCTAGGGAAATGTACAATGTTACTGAGCCAATGAACCTACAAACCTGTATGTCTTTGGAGTGTGGGAGGAAACCGAAACATCTGGAGCATGTACAAACTGACTACAGGCAGCGCCCGTAGTCAGGTTTGAACCCGGGTCTCTGGCGCTGTAAGGCAGCAACTCTACCGCTGCGCCACCGTGCCACCATGTCGCCCGCCAGTGAAATGCTTTGTTTTGCATACAACCCAGTAAAACCACGCAGCAGACCTCGCCTGGACAGTACACAAGAGCTGCCACGTTTCTGGCACTGACAAATTTACCAAAAGTTCACCGGGGAAATATAGGTCTATTAAAAATACTGAGCTATTTTTGTAGCTGGGAGTGGGGATAGGTTTAATAGGAACCTGAGAGGTAACCTTTTCACACAAAGGGTGGTGGGTGTATGGAACCAGCTGCCGGAGGAGGCAGTTGAAGCAGGTAAGATCACAACATTTAAGAAACATTTCGACAGGTAAATGGAAAGGATGGTTAAGAGGGATATGGGTCAAAGGCTTACATGTGGGACATGTTGGCCGGTTTGAGCAATTTGGGCCAAAGAGCCTGTTTCCATGTTGTAAGACTCTATGACCTGTAGAAGATAAGGAAAGATTCAAAAATATATGGACTAAATTGAAAATATTACAAAAATATCTTAATTGCAAGCTTTGGTTGGAAATATGTTGATTTGAACTCTTAATGAATGTAAATTTTCCAATAAATACCTTTACTCAATGCCCCTTCAGTTTCTGCTGAAATTAAACCAGTTTAATTTTAGAAAATTTAGTAAAGATCTTACCAATGAAGTAAGACCTAGTTTCTGAAGGTCACATGATTCCGTTGTCTTTGCAAAAAGCAAGTAACAAGCCCTTTTTAATTTAATTATCCATATCAATAAAAATCAACAGGAAACTCAGGGAAAGAAATATTACACCTTCAAGAATAAAACAAATTAACCAACTTTTCTGGCCCTTCCAGAGACCTGTGAACAGACACCGATGGCACTCTTAAAAAACATCTGAAGAAATAGGCTGTTAATTGCTGTCTAGACATTTTATTACTGCAATAAGTTTCTAACAGTTAATGCTATGTTTTCAGGGTTAAAACATTCAGACTAAACAATTAGTTCATTCCATTCACAAAACACCTGATTTATAATGCACACCCTGCTGTGGATGGGCCATGTTTTACAGCCTGGGATGTTTGAATTATAGGCCAAGATGAGCTCCCATTGTTTTTTTAAAGTCTTTTATTAATTAAAGGCCACAGTATCAATTTGCATAGTTGGACTGTTAATAAGACTAGTAGCAGTCGGGAGGGAAAGTGGGATACTTTTCATTTGTGGAGCCGCTTACAAGTCTAATCGGAAGGAACTGCAGATGCTGGTTTACACCGAATATAGACACAAAATGCTGGAGTAACTCAGCGGGACAGGCAGCATCAACTGGAGAGAAGGAATGGGTGACGCTTCGGGTCAAGACCCTTTTTCAGACTGGTTAGGGATAAGGGAAACAAGAGATATAGATGATGATGTAGAGAGATAAAGAACAATTATTGAAAGATATGCAAAACTGTAACTATAATAAAGGAAACAGGCCATTATTAGCTGTTTGTTGGGTGAAAACGAGAAGCTAGTGTGACTTGGGTGGCGGAGGGATAGAGAGGGAGGGAATGCCTGGGTTACTTGAAGTTAGACAACTCAATATTCCTACCACTGGGCTATGATACTCAAGGAAATGTACAATGGTTCAAAAATAGACACAACAAGCTGGAGTAACCCAGCGGGTCAGGCAGCAACGCTGGAGAAAAGGAATAGGTGACTTTTCGGATTGAGACCCTTCTTCAGACCTTCTGAAGAAGGGTCTCGGCCCGAAACATGAGTTTGATGAAGGGTCTCGATCCGAAACGTCACCCGTTGCTTTTCTCCAGAGATGCTGTCTGTCCCGCTGAGTTATTCCAGCCTATTGTGTCTATCTTTTGTTTAAACCAGCATCTGCAGTTCTTTCCTAAACAATGTACAATGGTTCATTGTTGGATGAGGGGAAAGTGACAACGAGGCGTACAAACAGTAAAATTAATCAGGAGGACGGTGAAGCTAATCTTCTTCTTTCGTGTCCATCTTCCATGTTTCAAATGTTGACATCGCTGTCATCATCCATCCTGAAAAGGACGCAGGCTTCCGGCGACAATCAGTGGAAGCCATAATTTGTTGCAATAGTTGATGATGGTGGTCGCGGAATTAGCTCGTGATACTTCCAGTTTCCAGCCCCGCGACGTGGACGCTTCCTATATGGGGCGAGTGAAGCTAGTGGGAGAACTAGGGTTGGACAGACAGGAAGAGCTGGAAAGCAAGGGTTACGTGAAGTTGTACAACGGTATATTCATACCGCTGCATTGTAATCTGCAGGAAGGAACTGCAGATGCTGGTTTAAACTGAAGATAGACACAAAAATCTGGAGTACCCCAGCGGGACAGGCAGCACCTCTGGAGAGAAGGAATGAAAGACTTCTTCAGACCGTTCAGACCCAGAGTCTGAAGAAGGGTCTTGACCTGAAACGTCACCCATACCTTCTCTCCAGAGATGCTGCCTAGCCTACTGAGTTACTCCAGCTTTTTGTCTCTCTCCGCTGGGTTGTAAGTTGCCCAAGCAAAGTATGAGGTGCTGTTCCTCCAATTTGCCTTTGGCCTTACTCTGATCCATTGTCTGATCCAAGTCTAATCCACGTTGAAGGTCATGGATTGAGGACATGCGAGGCAGGATTGAGTGCAGTGTGACTGATACTCTGGCACGCACTCGACACAAGCCACCAAAGTCCATTTTTTCCCCCGTGCTTTCTCCAGGAAGTTGAAAATTCCAGAATATGAATACATAAGCAATGTGCCTGAAATGCAATAACATTGAGATAATTTAAACAATGAGGATGTGAAATATTTAAATTGTTTGTCCTCCTCAATTCTCAGCCAGCATATCCAGTACGAGTTTTTCTCGTTGTTTTTTAATGTTTCAATAATATTTACCTTGGAATAATTGTTGCCAGCAATTTGACTTGAATCGTGAATAATTTGCTTGTGATACTCAATGCTCCCCGTTATGTTGCATGTCAAGATGACCGCCCTACATTGCTAACTTTTTAAAATATGTTCTACACGCAGATGGCCAAAAAAAGCTTTAAACGTCCCTGCGGTTCTGCTTTATTCGTGGCGTAAATCGAACTTCCTGACTACTGTAAAAGAACATTAAGATGCATTCACTATGATTCTGAAATAGTTCCTTCAATGGCAAGTCACAAAACGATTAATTATTTTAAGCAAATATATTTTCAGACTGAACTGCATTAAAAACTCGTGTTATTACATTCGTTGTTCCATTGGCAAATTGGGTTGTCTAGTATGTTCAGCCACAGAGACCATGAGGCATAGTTTCAGTGAATAGAGAAACTCATTTATAAAATAAAAGGAACAGTATCCAAATGTGAACATCTTTGAGTGTCATCTGTACATTGTATAGTCATTATAAGCAATGTCAAAACAAAGAACTGCTGACGTTATTTTATACCAAAGATAGGCACAAAGTGGTGGAGCAACGCAGCGGGTCAGGCAGCATCTCTGGAGAAAAAGGATGGGTGACGCTTCAGATCGGGAGTCTGAAGCAGGGTCCTGACCCGAACGATCACCCATCATTTCTATCCAGAGATGCTGCCTGACCCCGTGCTGGGGTAACTCAGTAAGTCAGGCTGAGCCCCTGGAGAACATGTTCGTGTTCTCCAGAGATACTGCCTGACCCGCTGAGTTACTCCAGCACCTTGTGTCCTTTTGCAAGGATAAAGTTGCTTGACCACCATCTGCAGGGAGATGAGTCTGGTGTGGAGTCATTCACAAAATTGTGGCTTACATGTTATCATGAAGCAGATTCAAAACGATATTTCTGAGGACAGCCTAATTTGGGAAGGTACACAAAAATGCCGGAGAAACTCAGCGGGTGCAGCAGCATTTATGGAGCAAACGAAATAGTCAACGTTTCGGGCCGAAACCCTTGGCTCCATAGATGCTGCTGCACCCGCTGAGTTTCTCCAGCATTTTTGTGTACCTTCGATTTTCCAGCATCTGCAGTTCCTTCTTAAAAACTAATTTGTGAAGGACTCTCCTCAACCCCTTCAGATGACAGAATCAAACGCAAAGAAGGCAGTATACGGTGATACCTGTTCTCTACCGTTTTGCTTAATTTGCCAGTTGGTGAATACCATGCCCATTATTGCTCCGGATGGATGGATTTATGGTCTCACACAGGGCAGGATTGAGGACGCAAGATTGCATTTTTTGGCAAAAAATAGGAGCTGCTGGAGGAACTGGCCAGAGCAAGTGCGCACTTGAACACTGGGTTCCAGGTCACTATTTACTCTTTCACTGAGGTGTACAAGACTTCAGTCCTTGCACCAAGTTGTACCTACCACCCCCCATGATCAAATTCCGGGATGAAACCTTGGAAAATGTGAATCACTTTCCATATCATAGGAGCTACGTTCCAGCAAAAGCAGACACTAATGTCTATATTTATTTTTTATCTAAAATATAAACTTTATTCAGAATAAACATATACATATACACAAAATAAAACATTGCACAGTTCTTAAAACATTCTCAGTGTCAGTCCATATATTCAGTGTTGCGGGTTTTATACATAATATTTGTATTATGTATAAAATGTCCTCATTCTTCAGGGAACGGGGGTTCCCCTCCCCTACTATAGATGAGGCTCGCACCAGGGTCTCTTCCATACCCCGTAACACTGCTCTCCCTCCCCATCCCCCCACTCGTAACAAGGGCAGAGTCCCCCTAGTCCTCACCTTTCACCCCACCAGCCGTCACATACAACAAATAGTCCTCCGTCAGTTTCGCCACCTCCAACGTGACCCCACCACTCGCCACATCTTCCCATCTCTCCCCCTGTCTGACCACTCCCTCCGTAACTCCCTTGTCACTTCTTCCCTTCCCTCCCGCACTAACCCCTCCCCAGGCATTTTCCCTTGCAACCGCAAGCGATGCTGCACTTGTCTCTTTACCTCCCCCCCTCGACTCCATTCATGGGCCCAAGCAGTCGTTCCAGGTGCGACAGAGGTTCACCTGCATCTCCTCCAACCTCATCTATTGCACCCACTGCTCTAGATGTCAGTTGATCTACATCGGTGAGACCAAGCGTAGGCTTGGCGATCGTTTCGCTGAACACCTCTGCTCGGTCCTCATTAACCAACCTGACCTCCCGGCGGCTCAGCACTTCAACTCCCCCTCCCATTCCATATCCGACCTCTCTGTCCTGGGACTCCTCCACGGCCAGAGTGAGCAACACCGGAAATTGGAGGAACAGCATCACATATACCGCTTGGGCAGTCTGCATCCCGGTCGCCTGAACATTGAATTCTCCCAATTCCATTAGCCCTTGCTGTCTCCTCCCCTTCCTAGCTCTCCCTCAGCCCTCGGGCTCCTCCTCCTCCTTTTTCCTTTTGATTATTTTCACTTCAGCACCATTGATGCTGATTTGGGCATCTACTCCTCCGTGCAACCTGAAGACAATAAGTAGCTCCTTCATCTTGATGACATTGAAAGAGAGGTTGTTGCCTTAACACCACGATACTCCGCTCTCTAACTCCTTCCTATATTCTGCCTTATTATTATTATTCAAGATCTGGCCCATTACAGTGGTGTCATCTGCGAACTTGTAGATCGACCGAGAACATAATTTGCCCATTGGGAGTGTAGTAAGGGACTGAGAACGCATCCGTGCGTTGTGAATTACTGTGGAGGATGATTTGTTGTCTATCCTCACTGATTGTGATCTATAGATCAAAAGGTCAAGGGTTTCATCACAGAATGATAGACACAAAATGCTGGAGTAACTAAGTGGGTCAGGCAGCATCTCTGGAGAAAAGGAATAGGTAAAGGAGTAGGAGTTACTCCAGCATTTTGTGTCTATCTTCTGTGTAAACCAGCATCTGCAGTTCCTTCCTACACAATGACATCACTAATCGATTGCTTTTCCTGACCTGCAACTGTTCATATGTAGGAAGGAACTGCATATGCTGGTTTACACTGAAGATAGACACAAAAAGCTGGAATAACTCACCGGGCCAGGCCGCATCTCTGGAAAAAAGGAATAGATGATGTTTCGGGACGAGTCTCTTCTTCAGGCTGAGAGTCAAAGAAGGGTCTCGACCTGAAACATCACTAATCCTTTTCTCCAGAGATGCTGCCTGACTCGCTGAGTTACTCCCAGCTTTCTGTGACTGTTCATAATTGATCAGGGTTCCCAGGAAAGGAACTGTGCATCATGAATCTCTACAAATGGAGACCTTGCGGAGATGAAGGAGAGGTGGACACCAATCCAAATAATCCACCTACCCATCCCATCCAAAATTGGCTGCTCCACCACCCGATCTTATATAGAACTCTTGACACACCTCCGATCAAACAGAACTGGAATAGAAGCATATCATCCCCATCCCCTTTGTTAGCAGCTTTGAACGAAAAATTTAAAGTAGATTGAAAAAATGAAAAAGTAGAATGGGTGAGGGGAATGTATTCAACTTTTTTTTTTAAAGGGTCAACGAAGGTTTAAAAGGGCAAATAGACCCATTCTGAACTGTCTGGTTTAGTTCAGTTGAGCGATACAGCGTGGAAACAGGCCTTTTCAGCCCACCTGGTCCGCGCCGACCAGCGATCATTGGCTAGATAAGAAGTATTGGAGGAGACATCAAGGAAGGACCTTGCTAGCCTCATTCCAATGCCTCTATATTATAGAATATCTTCCCTTTCGCTTCCCATTGAGGCTCAGGAAAAAGTACAATCAAAAATAAAAACTCTGGAAATCAGATCAGAATAATTTATTGTCTTGTATATCAAGTTGCAATGAAATTCCTCGTTCACGTGATGCTCGCAAACAATATACATGCAGTAATGATAAATACAACATTAAATACAAGCAATAAATCGACCCGAAACGTCACCCATTCCTTCCCTCCAGAGAGGCTGCCTGCCCCGCTGAGTTACTCCAGCTTTTTGTGTCTATCTGCGGTTTAAACCAGCATCTGCAGTTCCTTCCTACACAATAAATACAAGCACAATCAATCACAATCACAATCACAATCACACTTTATTAGCGAAGTATCTTTTGCAACATTTGAGGAATTTCATTTGCCACGTCAGTCATACAAATAAAAAGCAACGGAACGCAGAAAATACATTTTAACATAAACATCCACCACAGTGACTCCTCCACATTTCTCAATGTGATGGAAGACGAAAAAAAGACCAAATCTCTTCCTTTCCATGCTCTCCCGTGGTCGGGGGCCTCAAGCCCTTTGTTGACGGGATGATCTTACTCCCGTAGCCAGCGGCGTTTTGGCCCTCCTCATTGGGGCGATCAGCTCCTGCATCGGGGGGGGGTGTCAGCTCCCCGCGCCAGACAATCGAACCCCGCGTCGGGGCTGGTCGAGCCTCCACGTCACTGGAGCTCCCGACTGGAGCAAAGCAGAAGGAAGGTGCGAGATTGTAGTGCAAAATCCAATTAGTGCAAAAGGATATCAAAATATAAAATAGAATAATAAAAACAAAGTGCTGGTGGTACTCAACAGGCCAAGCAGCATCTATGGTGGGAATGGACAAATGACTTTTCAGAATGGGACCCTTCTACAAACTCGTAATAAGGGTCCAAATCTGCGAGGTTTACTTCCATTCGCTCCCCTGATGCTGCCAAAGATGCTGAGTTCCTCCAGTACTTTGTTCTTTGTTCAAGATTCCAGCACCTGCAGTTTCTTGTGTCTGCAAAACAGAATAACTTTATGAGGTAGGGTAAAGAGCAGGAGTACATGGCAGCACCTAATGGTATGATGAGGGTGAAATAGGGACAGAAACTGAAACTAGAATGGTCATCTCTCTGCAGATGCTGTCTGGACCAGTTGAGTGTTTCCTGCCTTTTCTGTCTTTATTTTATGTAGACTATAACTCGGGTGAAATCATAAGTGATAACCACTGCCAACGGAGCTGGGTCTACATGTTAGTATCTTAAAAGAGAGAAAAAGAGAAAATTAGGACTAACCTTAATCGAGCGGAAGAGAACAAAAGTTTTTTTTTTAAAAACAGTGCTGGAGTAACTCAGCATCCCTGGAGGACATGGATAGGTGACATTTTGGGTTGGGACCCTTCTTCAGACTGATGCTGCCTCACCTGCTGAATTACTCCAACACTTGTGTTTTTTTTTGTAAACCAGCTTCTGCCTTTCCTTATGTCTACAGAACAAATGTTAAACTTGGGATATCAGCTTACAAACTGTTGGGAATGTACATGGAAAACAGAAAGTTTTTGTACCAAGACCGAAAGGTGGGGGAAATGCTATCAATTTTTCTAAGTATTTGCGGGGGGTTAAAAATACGCCCTTGGGATCTTAACTAATCCTCCTCAGCAGGGATCCCTGGCTAACAGAAATGCTGATCAGTGCTTCCTTTCCCAACCCAAGGTCTGTGGTGGACATTTTCAACCATAACAGCACCTTGTCCGAGTCCTTCATCACTGATGAAGATGAGATCTGGGGCCATCATGACCTATCATTATACATCGGACAAGTCAGTCAACGAGGGAGAACATTAGATCAACCTCACTCCAAGAGTTGTTTTGATACGAATGATCATACGTCATGAGGCTGGCGTGTTACTGTGTCATGTCTGCTTTTCTTCTTCATTTCTTCAGCAAGATAATATGTATTCTTTGAATGGTTTCATTAAAACTTACAATGAATTGCTTGACACTGCATTTTTTGTGTCTATCTTCAGATTTGTGTAAATCCGCATCTGCAGATCCCTCCTACTTATTAAGATATTTATCTCTGTTTATTTATTCAGGACACAGTGTTCGTCAAAATATAAACTTTAATTGTTAGGTTACTGGATGAGATATTTGTAGCAGCTCTGCTTATCCCTATTGAAGAACTCAATGTCATCCTGAAAATGTAATGCTGCCCCATATCTCCCCCCAAGCTCTATCTATTATATTCTTATTTAACATGATTGTATATACGTATTATGTGTCTGATATGTTTGGATAACTTACAAAACAAAGCTTTTCACTCTACCTCAGCACACTTTTTTTTAAATCAAAAAATGTATTCAATTATTAAAAAATAATATTTACACTACAATAAAACAAGCCAGAACCCACCACCATAATACAATACAAACATATATCCATAATAAACTACTACACACCTATGCTACAATCCTTATTGAGGATACCACTTCAGCACACTGTGGGGCATTGTGGGGTGGCACGTAGGCGCAGAGGTATGGTTGCTGCCTTTACAGCGCCAGAGACCCGGGTTCGATCCTGACTACGGTTACTGTCTGTACAGAGTTTGTACGTTCTCACTGTGATTTACGTGGGTTTTCTCCGGGAGCTCTGGTTTCCTTCCACATTCCAAAGACGTACAGGTTTGTAAGTTAGTTGGCTTCGGTAAAATTGTACATTGTCCCTGGTGTGCTAGTGTACGAGGATCGCTGGTCGGCACGGACTCAGTGGGCCGAAGGGCCTGTTTCCGCACTGTATCTCTAAACAAAACATGTGACAAAAATAAATTGAAACCTAAATATGGATAGATTGCATGCATATATTTGATTAGAAACTTGAGAGCCTATGACTGCAGTTACAAACTATGTACAGCACCGTATGTAATTTGGGATAATACTGGTTATGTCAGTTGTTTGTACTGATGTCCTTGATTCTCTGTTTTAAAATTAACCGCAGGTTGTGTGCACCACATGTTGCTGAAAATAAATAATCGTCTGTAGTTCAGGAAGGAGCTGGAGCCTCTAATTATTAACACTTCTGTGAATTTGAAACAAGGAACTAATCAAGGCCATAAATCCAGAAAGGTTCGGTTTGAGAAGATAGACACAAAAAGCTGGAGTAACTCAGCAGGTCAGGCAGCGTCTCTGGAGAAACGGAATAAGTGACGTTCCGAGTCGGGGCCCTCCTTCAGACTGATAGTCAGGGGAGAGGGAAACGAGAGATATGAAAAAAAACTAAGAAACAAATAAAATCTCATTTGTTTAAGAATTTGTATGTATATGTGTGCATATGTATAAATACACATGCTGAAATTTTTCTCGTTTATTATGTTGTTTACAGTGTACTATGTTTACACATTCTATTGTGCTTCTGCAAATACAAATTTCACTGGTTGGCAATAAAACTCTCTTGAACTTGTTTTAAGAATTCTCATTCAAAACAGCTCCAAAGGAATTTAATTAAAAATTAATTAAATTGCTACTGAAATCAGGTAAAAATTAATCTGAAGAAAGGTCTCGACCCAAAATGTCACCTATTCCGTCTCTGCAGAGATGCTGTCTGACCCGCTGAGTTACTCCAGCTTTTTGCTTCTATCTTTAAACCAGCATCTGCAGTTGCTTCCTACACATAAAATATTAATCTCACGCTCTAACTATCTTCTCCTCTGAGTTTTGAATAGTT
Source organism: Okamejei kenojei (assembly GCA_035221665.1). Taxonomy (NCBI): domain Eukaryota; kingdom Metazoa; phylum Chordata; class Chondrichthyes; order Rajiformes; family Rajidae; genus Okamejei; species Okamejei kenojei. The sequence goes on from CM069150.1 coordinate 36,220,119, forward strand.
ATTTATTAATAGCTGACCATCCCCTGGGTTGGTTTGGTAAGACGATGAGCAGTGTAAACACTAAAAAGATCAAATTCAATTTAAATCTTGCAAGTTGCACCTCAGTGGAATCTCTTTGTAGATGGTCAGTACTGTTTTAATTTGGAACTCAGAGAATGGTAGCAGCAAGGTGACACTTATCACATCATCCAAGGGTTTTGTTTGTTTAAGAGAGTAAACCAGAAAACTCTCCAACGGAAAGCTAATTCCATAACACTATCTACAGCCTATTTACTTTTCCTCTAAAATGGAAGTCATCCTTTCTGATTGCACTTCAGGCTGCTTGGCTTCCTCTCGCCTTTAGGGGAGATATCATGCGGATGATATTAGACCTCAAATAGTTCGCACAGATGGCGACCACCATCAGTCAACATTCTCACATGAATACTTCAGCACAGTAAGCTACATTGGGAGATGTTTCTGTGTCACTAGATGCCATTTTGTGGCCTTGGGCTCTTAATCATGATATCAATCATGGCCTTTGTTTTAAGAGATTATGAAGAAGTAAGCAAAATAACAAAAACAAGGTCTCATTTCCTCCTTCCACAAATTAATTTGAGTTTCAGATTTAAGCAAAAGATTCAAATAATAGTTCAGGAGCATGCAGTTGTCAGCATTAAGAGAACAACGATGACATTATTTAAAAATGAGTAAGATCATTGGTGTATCTTTGAGAGTCAAGAGTGTTTTAATGTCATATGTCCCAGAGAGAACAATGACATTCTTACATGCAGCAGCACAACAGAATATGTAAACATAGTACACTGTAAACAATATAATAAATGAGAAAAAAAAGTTCAGCGTGTGTATATATATATATATATGATAGGCACAAAGTGCTGGAGTAACTCATCAGGAGAGGCAGCATCTCTGGATCGAAGGAATGGGTGACGTTTTGGGTCGAGACCATATTTCAGACTGTATATATATTTTTGTGTGTGTGCGTGTGTGTGCGTGCGTGTGTGTGCGTGTGTGTGCGTGCGTGTGCGTGCGTGTGTGTGTGTGTGTGTGTGTGTGTGTGTGTGTGTGTGTGTGTGTGTGCATCATATTTTTTTACAGCATTAGAACAACAATGAAAATACCCCCAAGTTTATTGTTTTAAATTAAATATAATGCACGCAGAACCAGTTGGGTAACTAACATAATCAAAGCATATTTGTTTGTTTTTTAATAATTGAAAAAACTTTTAGGGTTTTGTTCATAGTCAAAATAAATTGATAACATCTATGCACCTCTTAATGTTGAATCATTTGGATTTAATCCTTTGCATTGTAATTTTTATATTATTTTCACAATTAAATATGAAAATATAAAATTGCATCTTGTGGATAAAATTATGTTCTGGAATTAGCAAACTTAAAACTGCTATTAGGAAGCAAGTAAAGAACTGCACCTTAAGGTAAGAGAGTGAAGTTAAAAGTTCAAGAATCAAGAAAAGATAACATTGGATTCTTCAATGAAAATAACAGATTAAATGGCTTCATTTTTGTATGTCATAATCAACTTATATAGCCTTACAGCTCTTGCAGCACCAGAGACCTGGGATCGATCCTGACTACAGGTGCTGTCTGCACGGAGTTTGCACGTTCTCCCCGTGACCGTGTGGGTTTTCGCCAAGATCTTCGGTTTCCTCCCACACTCCAAAGACGTGCATGTTTGTAGGTTAATGGCTTGGTATTAAAATGTAGATTGCCTCAAATGTGTCTGTGGGATAGTGTTGTGCGGCGATCGCTGGTCGGTGTGGACTCGGTGGGCCAAAGGGCCAGTTTTCCACATTGTATCTCCAAACTAAACTAAAATAAATCACAATCTACTAATGTGATCAATTTACAAATTCACACATTTTTGTGAACTTGTGAATTTGTTCTCACTAAGGATTTAACGCAGGCCTCTGTTAGACTCAGAAATATTTCGAAATGCAGTCGGCAAATCAGAAGGTCTTGTGTAATTGGCCTGTAACTGCAATCACGGGACCTATAAGAATGTCCCGTTTAACCATGTCATTTCTTGACCAACTGAGCTCAGTACAAAGGCAGGTAGGGACTTGTGATTTAAGAAGATCTAATTACATTTTATTCTGCTTTGCCAGAAACCAGCGAGGTTATGTTTATCATGAAGCTAAACATAAAGTGCTGGAGTAACTCAGCGGGACAGGCAGCATCTCTGGAGAAAAAAAAGGGTCCTTTTTCTCCAGAGATTTCTGACCCTCAGAGTTACTCCAGCACTTTGTGTCTATCTTTGATAGAAGCCAGCATCTGCAAATCCTCCCTCACCATTTAGGTTCAGGTTTATTATTGTCATGTGTGCCAAAGTATAGTCAAAAGATTTGCTTTGCATTCAGACTGAAGGAGGGTTCTGACCCCAAATGTCACCTTTGTTCCTTTCCTGAAGAGATGCTGCCTGACCTGCTGAGTTGCTCCAGCACTCTGTGTCTATACACTAATGCATGTATGTATAGCCGCTGAAAATGTCGGAAGAGCTTTTGCACTCTTCTTGTTTTTGTATATATTTATTATTCTGAATAAAGCTTTTTTCAACAAAAAAATAGGCAGTGATGGAGATTTCAGACACAGGGTTGCCGTGACTGCACATATGGACATCACATGTCAACTCTGCCCCAGACCCAAATACCCAGCTGTTGTGTGAACCGTGGCCAGCAAACCCCAGAGGCAGATGCCAGGTTCACTGGCAGTGGGCATGGTGCCTACATTCTGCGGCAGTCCATTGTAACAGTTACCTTCGAGCAGCCAAGAGCGGCTGTGGAAAGACGATGGCTATTTTCTGTTACAATAATCCATGACCACCACCCAACCCAACGCAAACACGCACTGCGTCTCAGATGGCGCCATCCCGCGGCAACGGAGCTGAAATGAAACCCTTCGTAAAGTTAATCTTGCTCACAGATGGTGGTCGCCATCTGTGCAAACTATTTGAGGTCTAACATCATCCGCATGATATCTCACCCTCTGCTCTGGCCGAGGCCATTCATGACTGGGAACTCACCCATTGCCGTCTCTGAAACAAGCCCTTCAGCCCAACCCGTCCATGCCGACCAAGATGTCCCATCTAAGCTAGTCACGTAATAACATCCATGTAATTACTTGGAGTGCTGGTAACTGTGAGTGTAAGACTGTTGCTTTACCATCAGCGACTTCCTCTGGTTTCTTGGCCAGGTTTGTCCTTGTCCTTGACACAGTCCTGAGAATGTTTCTGAGAATGGGACAATGGTAAAACTGTGGTGCAGAGAGAACACCTATTGCAGTTTTCACTACATGCCCACTTTATAGATCAGAAACACATGGGAGATCGATGGTCAGCGTAGATTTATTTCTTTACTCTAAAGAAACCCCTTCTCACCTGTATCCACTTGGTAGAAAGAGGTGAGGGGAAGGGGTTGGACAAGGGCCAATATTAACAGATGAATAAGGATGGGGAGCAGTTGTTTGCTGTTTCTTTCAACTAAAATTAAAGCTAAACTAAACTAAAGTGCAGGAAACTGTGTTGAGTGCAAGAAGGAACTGCAGATGCTGGCTTACACCAAAGATAGACACAAAATATTGGAGTAACTCAGTGGGTCAGGTAGCATCTCAAAAATGCAGGTTGCTTGGGAGAAATGGAGAGCAAGTTTCTGCCGCCAGTGTGGTTTCTATCCCACTGCTAGCAACAGCTTCGACAGGGGTTGTCCCAGTGAGTAGCAGTGAGGGGGGTGTCAGACTTACAGGCGTGCTTGTCCGTCTAGTGGGTCTTAGTACTGTACCGTTGCTAAGAGAGGGGGGAATGTGTAAATGAGCACGGGTGAATCTGTTGTGGGATGTGGCAGCCATGGTTGTATAGCTGGTAGAATGCTAATGGGGAAGTTGGTAGGAGATGGCATTTGAAGGTGCATCTGCAGGCAATGTCCATCTAGGAGACCATTGAACCTATGCAGCACTGCATCGCCATCTCCAGGCCCCGACGCTTTGAATTGCCATCCAGGGAACTGCTGCGTTCAATGCCACTACCACCCTTCAATGTTTCCCAGAGCAGATATGGTCATGGAATGACCGGAACCTGCACTAGTCACAGTGTACCTCGGCTTTCAGATATGCACCTACAATTGGACCTAACCAGCCAGCGATAGTATCCTGCGATAGAGTAACTCAGCCAGTCAGGCAGCATCTGTGGAGAAAAAGAATGGGTGACATTTCGGGTTGGAACCCTTCTTCAGTGTCCTGTGGATACATCCAGCCTTGCGACAGCATAATCAGTGCGCAAGTTAATCACACATCTCGATCCCCATGTCAACATTCCTTTGATACAAGTCGCTTCACTGAATATTTCTTGACCACCCTACATTGAGAAGTTCTACTTGCGTGGCTGCTTTCTACCAAACATTGACATAATCCCGCTTGATGAATTACTTGAAGAAAACAATTTGGAGTGCTGGTTTCCTTGCTTGAAACGGATTATATAATTGGGAAATGCCTCCATACCAAATACAGGACATCTTGCACCCTTTGCATTCAACAGATCAAGATAAGTTTCAACCAGTGCCAATGTCAAAGCCACACTTGTTTAATGGACGCAAGGGGGGGGGGGGGGGGGGGGAATGAAACTCAGGGTCCAGACCACAGTGGCCCAAAATTGTTTTGCATCCAGGAAACCCTTTTCCAGCTCTCTTCCCCCTATTACAATGTCTGAAGAAGGGTCCCGTCCTAAAATGTCATCTGTTCATTTCCTCTACTGCTGCTGCCTCACCCGCTGAGTTCTTCAAGCACTTTGTGTTTTGCTCAAGATTCCACCATCATTTGCATTCATTTGAATCTCTTGTGGAGGTCGTATGTGCTTACATTCCCAACATTAGATCCTTAAAAACATATACTCAATACAAAGTTGCTTTACACAAGAGACTGACAGAGAAAATGATGGTCTCAAAGCCTCCTTTAATAGTCTAACATCCTTAACAACTTGATGGCATTCCTGGTCTGTGAATGTCCGAGATGGAGATGTGGATGGAGATGGGGCAGGATGATAGTGCAGCGGTAGAGTTGCTGCCTTACAGTGCCAGAGATCCGGGTTTGATCCTGACTATGGGTGTTGTCTGTACGGCCAACGTGTGGGGTTTCTCCGGGAGCTCCGGTTTCCTCCCACACTCCAAAGACTTACAGGTTTGTAGGTTAATTGGCTTCGGGAAAAATTGGAAAATGTCCTGCAGTGTGTAGGATAGTGCGAGTGTACGGGGTGATGGCTGGTTGGCGCGGACTCGGTGGGCCGAAGGGCCTGTTTCCGCGCTGTATCTCTAAACTAAACTGAACTAATTCTGGATGAAACTGAGTATCCCACATTCCTCCACCAGTAAGAAGCCCAGCAAAAATAAGAAAAGAGATCGCCAGTTCCAAAAATTTACACCCGACCCACCCTACTTCACCCCAGAACCTTCTGTTCCACCTCAGCCAGAATCTGCCTGTGACCTCCTCAGGAACCCGCAGAACAGGAGAGGACGCATCACCCTCACCCTCAAGGGAATGCTTGAGAAGAAGAGGAAAATCACAGCGAAACGCATCCCCGTGCTGAAGCTGGACTCCAGGCAGTGATTGGCACAGACAGATAGATTCTTGATTAGTGTCAGGGGTTTTGGGGGGGAGAAGGCATGAGAATGAGGTTAGGAGGGAGGGATAGATCAGCCTGATTGAATTCGGATTGATGGGCTGAGTGGCCTAATTCTGCTCCTATCACTTATGACCTAATGATACTCAGCAGGTCAGGCAGCATCTCTGGAGAAAAAGGATGGGTGACGTTTCGGGTCGGGACCCTTCCTCAGTCTCTACTGTGCTTGCTGGAATGTGTACATACTTTATATAACTCGTTTGAAGGATTCCCAGCTGAATCTGCGACATTCATTTAACAATTGAACAAAAGTGCTTAAAAATCAATGTCCAAATGTCTTTTTCTCTTGTCCCACAACAGTGACAGGGATATTAAGCTTTAATTCCAATGCAACCTAGAAGGAACGAAAGGATAGAACCACCTGAACTGCCTGCTGTACTTTAAATCGTGCCACGGGATTATTCAGGCCGACATGAAGTGACAGAGACGGCTCTGATAACATCTTACTGAAAGGATGGTACCTGCAATAATACAGCATTTCCGGCGGACTGCTTAGGAATGTTTACCTAGGCTATGATGACACATTGTGCAATGCAAAATAAACTATAAAGCATGTTGTTACTCTACAGGAATTTCATTGTCCTATCTGGGACACATGACGATAAACTCTCCTGACTCTTGTCTTGACTTGAACAATGAGCTGATTTTCTTTTACTAACTGGGTAGAGTCCAATTTTTTTGAATGTGTCTTTTGTCTGCAACTGAGAATAAAAAATGTGTTAAAATTCACATTGGCCACACAATATATCATGCATTTCCATGGTTTCCTGTCACTTTGGAATTCAGATTGTTCATTCCGACACCCATTTTGCAGGTAATTTCTAATTGTGTGTCAAATGGAAGTGAAAAGCTACTCATCCACCCTAGTCTTTTAGTTTAGTTTAGGGGAAGGGCGCGGACACAGGCCCTTTGGCCCACCGAGTCTGCGCAGACCAGCGATCCCCGCACACTAACACTATCCTACACACACTAGGGACAACTTACAATTTTCACCAAGCCAATTAGCCTATAAACCCTGGACGTCTTTGGAGTGTGGGAGGAAAGCGGAGCACCCGGAGAAAACCCACACAGGGTTCTGGGGAGCACGTACAAACTCTGAGCCATAGAAAGATTCATCCCACTGGCTCTATCATTCGCAGGAGTTTAATCCAATTTAATTCGCAACTCAAAATTAGCAGCTGGAGTTTGTGTTTCTGATGTATCCGGGCAGAACAAATGCTTTCAATTGTGGCAGCTAATGACAGAGATGGAATTTGCTCAGAGGGACGGTCTCATTTTACCTTTTGCTTATCAAAGTCAGTATCTGATTACACATAGAGCCTCAGTTTAAGTAGCCGACTTGTTTCCACTGCCCAAGCAACATAAATAAGCATCTTGGGCTCCCCTGGTGGCCCAGCAAATTCACCCAGTTCATGGCTGAGCAGCCTAACCTGGGCTCTGCAGTAAATGAGCTGTTAAGGATGCGAGAATACATGACTGAAGAGTCATCGCATCAGGAATGACAGAAACTAACCCCTGATCGCTTTTCACCAATTTTTCCTGGAAACATTGATTGCAGATGAGAGGTGAGACTATTAAAGTTAATAATGATGCTATGGCAGTTGAAAAGTTTGCTTTCATTTATCCACAGGGCTTACACTTAAGTGAATCGATAACGCCTTCACGAAGTGAAGGGAGAAAATTGCAAAGTAAAAGAATCTAAAGCAACAAAAATGTCAAAAGCAGAATTGTTCTCTGTGAGATTCAGTCAAATTAAGTTTTTTTTCTGTGCTGTTTATTTTCTCATTTCTACTTCTTCTTTAAACACACCTTGTAGAAGCAAGGGACTGCATATGCTGGTTTACATAAAAGGACACTTTTTAAATATATATATATATATATACATACACATACACATAAAAGCAAAATAGTGCAAAAAGACAAAACGAATGCCCCAGTGTCTAAGTAGTTCAGAGCTTATTTGGAGATTGTCATGTTTAATAGCCTGATGGCTGTAGGGAAGAGCTGTTCTTGAACCTGGATGTTACAGTTTCAGGCTCTTATATCTTCTTCCTGATGGCAGGAGTAAAATGAGTGCAAGGCAAGTGTGGTGTGGGTCTTTGATGATGCTGGTTACCTTTTTGAGGAAGTGACTCCTGTAAATCCCTTCAATTGTGGGGTGATATGTTAAACCAGCAGAACCTCAAATACCCAATGATCTATCAAAGAAGATAAAATAAATTATTTCCAGTGTGTTTGCTAAACTTTCATACAGAACTTAGGAGCAGACTTGACCATTTGGTTCCTCCAGCCTGTCTTTCAATTAGATTATGGCTGATCTTATTATAACTTCAACTCCCCATTCCCATTTACTCCCAGTAAACGTTTACCCACATGGTTATTAAGAATCTACTTGAGGAAGCAGTACCCCGACCCACAACATTATATATCCATCTCTCTGCAGATGTTAGCTGACCCATTGAGTTCCTCCTGCATTTTGTGTTCTAAGCAAGACATAACCTACCTCTGCTTTAAGTTCAAGTACTCTTCTGCAATCCTGGATGGGAATTCCAAAGCCTCTCACTCATCAAAGAGAAGGGAGGCAGCACAGTGGCGCAGTGGTAGAGTTGCTGTCTTACAGCACCAGAGACTCGGGTTCGATCCTGACTATGGGCACTATGTGCATGGAGTTTGTACGTTCTCCCTGTGACCGTGTGGGTTTTCTGCGGGTGCTCCAGTTTCCTCCCAAACTCCAGAGAAGTACAGGATTGTAGATTAATTGGCTAGTTGGTAAAATTGTAAAATGTCCCTAGCGTGTAGGATAGATTAGTATATGGGGTGAAGACTGGTTGGCGCGGACTTGGTGGGCCAAAGGGCTTGTTTCCACACAGTGACTCTAAAGTCTAAAAGTAAAGTCTTTCATCAGCCCAAGCAGAGAAATTGTAAATTCATCCTATTAGTTCCTTCCTGTGCAGAACATGCACCTACCATATCACATAGTACCACACCATACTAGGTCTCGACGCGAAACGTCACCCATTCCTTCTCTCCGGGGATGCTGCCTGTCCCGCTGAGTTGCTCCAGCACTTAGTATCTATCTTCGGTTTAAACCTGCGTCTGCAGTCCCTTCTATACATACCATATTTCATGTTCATTAATAGTGATTGGTGACTACACTTCCTAAAATAACTCATTGTCTGCGATGTCCTGAGCAAATTAACAGTGATATATAAATTCAAGAATTTCGTTATGGTCTCCTAATCTGAGGAAAGACATTCTTGCCATAGAGGGTGTACAGAGAAAGTTCACCAGACTGATTCCTGGGATGGCAGGACTTCCATATGAAGAAAGACTGGATAGACTCGGCTTGTACTCACTGGAATTTAGAAGATTGAGGGGGGATCTTATAGAGACTTACAAAATTGTTAAGGGGTTGGACAGGCTAGATGCAGGAAGATTGTTCCTGATGTTGGGGAAGTCCAGAACAAGGGGTCACACTTTTAAGGATAAGAGGGAAGTCTTTTAGGATTGAGATGAGAAAATCATTTTTCACACAGAGAGTGGTGAATCTGTGGAATTCTCTGCCACAGAAGGTAGTTGAGGCCAGTTCATTGGCTATATTTAAGAGGGAGTTAGATGTGGCCCTTGTGACTAAAGGGATCAGGGGGTATGGAGAGAAGGCAGGTACAGGATACTGAGTTGGATGATCAGCCATGATCATATTGAATGGCGGTGCAGGCTCGAAGGGCCGAATGGCCTACCTATTTTCTATGTCTATGTTTCTATGTTATTAGCATTTTCAGTCGGATATATTTGAGGAGATTTTGTCTCGCAGATGATCCAATTAATACTTGCAAAGACTCAAATGAGATTTATTTGTTCTAAATTTAATTACGTTTGCCATATCAGTGGTGTATCACCTTTTATCTTTTTTGTGTGTCTTGCTTTATTGAGACACTTTGACCAGTGCAAAGGTTTTGTTAAGTACACATCATTTTCATAAGATACAGGTCTCTTTTGTTGTCTTTCACAGGCATGAATAAAAAAATATAGATTCAAGAAAGTTTCAATGCAGTGAAAATGGGGGGGGGGTGAAACAGAAACATTTTCTATTTACACTCCGATGTATTCATGTTTGTAACTGAACACAATTATCTACAATTATCTGTCATTTCCAGTTAAGTAGCAGTTTCTTTCTGAAGACGCACAATATGCCATGGATGTTTGTAGCCTAAATTACACACACTTAAATTCTACATGAGGTTGTATTTTGCTGCTCCACATGTTTTAGTTTATTTTTGCTTTTGAGTAAATTACAGAATAAAGTAGAACACTAGTATAACAACCTTCAGTTTGACAATGTTCCCATTATAACAAACATTTTTTTTTAACTGATTCTGGTGGAAGCTTCATTGAAGAGGTTTTTCTATTAAAGACAGATTTTAATACGTTGTCGATATTTAGCAATTGCATCCTCAGAATTAACCTTTTGAAATGTTGAATAATTTATGCATATCTGTCAAAATAAGACAGTAGCCAAAATGTATAAAACAAGTTTAAATTAGAGGTACAGCGTGAAAACAGGCTTTTCGGCCCTCCGAGTCCGCGCCGACCAATGACCCTCGTACACTAGCACTACCCTGCGCACTAGTGACAATTTACAACATTATACCAAAGTCAATTAACCCACAAACCTGGACATCTTTGGAGTGTGGGAAGAAACGGGCGCACCTGGAGAAAACCCACACAGGTCACAGGGAGAACATACAAACTCCGTACGGACAGCACCCGTAGTCAGAATCGAACCCGCGTCTCTGGCGCTGTGAGGCAGCAACTCTGCATGTGCCACTGTGCCACCTCCTTTCTCTTTGGGGAGAGGAATTCCCTTCGGGAGGTGCTAGGGGACATGTAGATGGGCGCACTAAAGCTTGGCGCAGCCTCTGCAAATGCTCCATGGATAAGATAAAAATATAAGAAAATAGGAGCAGGAGTAGGCCATTCAGCCCCTCAAGCTTGGCTCACCATTCAATATCATCATGATGACTTGTTCTCCATGCTATTTCTCCATTTCCCTCAATTCCCCATTCATTCAAATATTTATCAACTTCCTCTAATGGTTTAGCCTCCACAATACTGAAGGGTAGAGAATTCCAGAGATTTAACACCTTCTGCAAGAAAAATGGTCGCAGTATAGGGTCCTGTTGCCATTACACACTGAGGGTCTGGAACATGTGTAATGGTTCCTCAGATGTTGCTTATGGCATGTATGTTAAAGAAATGTATGTTGAGGGTGGCACTGTGGTGCAGCTGGTAGAGCTGCTGTGTCGCCGAACTGGAGACCGGTAAGGTTCAGTCCTTACCATGAATGCTATCTGGGTGGATTTTTCACGTTTTCCCTGTGACTAATTTGGTTTTCCTCTGCCTTCTCCTGTTTCCTCCCACCTCCCAAAGATGTGCGGGTTTCAAGTTTAATTGGCCTCTGCAAATTGCCCCCAGTGTGTAGGGGAGTGGTTGTGAACGTTGGATAAGTGGCCTTGCAACTGGTACCTTGTAGTCCAGTTCAACCTGTGGGACATGCTCATCCTTCATGGACTGTTTGCCTTGGGGGACCAGGCAGAAGAGATTTTTATGAACCAGCGGCTGGAAAGGTGACGTAGCAATGCGCTATGGAATGCGAAGGGGTAGTCAGAACACTAAAGACGACATGGCCATCCACTGCAGCCAAGAAGGGTCCAGCCGTGATGATTTTTCATACCACTGGACTCTGACGTCTGCGGCCGAGAGGGTGGGGTTGTTATAGTGCAACGGCTTCGCCACCTTAAACTCGTTCACGCACAGGTTTTTTTTGTGCAGCCCTCTTCTCCACAGGACTCGTGAGCCATGTCAGAACTCACCAGAATTGAGACTGCACAACCCGCCATCGTTACCGACGGGCCACCACCAGTGTGAACCAATGATTGATGGTGGGCCAAATGGCCTGTTTCCATGCTGTATCGTTCAATCTTTTAATTAATCTGTCAAAATGTGATGTTTGGTGTGGTGTAATGCTGATATAATGTAAATATTGTCAACAGATTGAATAATATGAATTACCTCATTTGAATTACTTCATTATAAATTTCACAGTTTATTATTAAAAAATATTTTGAAAAATTAAAAGCTTCTTGAAAATAAAATTCTCATCTTTGTTTACAATTCCCTCCATGATCTTAGTTCTGTCCATTTCCATTATCTTCTTTAGCCTGCAGCCATCTGTAATATCTAGGCTCCAATCTGATTTTTTAAAGTTCCACATACTTGATCGTACTTGCCAAAACCCCAAGAGTTGGAATTCCCTCCCCTAACCTATCAATGCCTGTTTTTATTTCTCTCCCTTTAAATGCTCCTTAAAACTCATCTCATTGAAACATGCATAATTCCCCTAGCGGGGTTTATGGACTTTTTTTTAATAACACTCCTATTAAGCACTTTGGGATGTTCAGCTACATTAATGACAGTATATCGATATAGGTTGCTGTTACTGCTGTTGTGTTGATTTTCCACCAGTATATCTGTGCCTAAAAGCTGAATGCACCGATCAGCACGCTAACATTGTCCTTTGCGTTGAATGTGTTTACTGCTGTAAAGCTTTTTCTGCCTTAGGTGAATTAGCTTCATGGTTTTTCCAGTGGTTGTTTAACAAATATAATGGACATCTCCAGGTAACAACATGAAATGAGTTTTAGAGCTTAAAATAATAAAACCAAAACACCCATTATCCACTGAAAGTGCAGTTAGATGTTATCTGCATTTCGGACACTGAATGATTGAAAGTATTTACTAAATACTTTTGGAAAAAGCTGTCAGAGGTTTATTATTATATTAGAAGGACAGAAATTTGTGTTATAAAATTAAATAAGAGATAATTATTAATGGCCACATTCACAATCTAATTATCACATGATCTTGGTGTGATATCTATGAGAAGTATTTGCCTGCACATAACAGCCAATGACTAATACACATTTTTGGAATTTGGTTGCACTATGGACTTAGAGGGGGGGTTGCACTAGTATCATGGTTATTGATTTATTGATTTGTTGGGATTATTTTATTTGTGTGTGTGTTGTGTTTATAGGCCTGATAAGCTGCTGCAAGTAAGACTGACATTGTTCCATTGTCGTTACATATGACCATTAAACACTCTTGACACCTTTGATTTTTCAGATACAAAGTAAAGGTCTCTCCGGCATTGTGATACTTTTTAACAAAGGGCAGAATATTTACATTGTCTAGTAACGCACATTTCTCTTTGTAAAAATGTATAACATTTACTAGTCGCAAAATTAATTTATGGAGGAGAGGCAGTAATTTCTCTTACATCTGTTTCAACTCTTTCTTCTTTCTTTCTTTCATCCTTTCTTTCTTTCAACATCTGATATTTATTTTCCTCCAGTTTCCTGTCTGAACTAATTCAAGCACACAAGGCCATCAACAAAACTACAAATGACAGGAAGCAATACTCTGAGGACACAACTGTCCCCAACAAAGTTTTTTTTTCTCTCTCTATTCACCTACGAGTAATTTCCTTCTCTTCTCATTCCACAAAAAATCCTCAAAAATCAATACTTCATTCCAAGAAGATACAAACCTTGGATAAGATGAAGTGGGGGTGGTGGAGTTAGCAAATAAAAAGAGATTGCACTTTTCTACTTTGGTATGTATAAGTCAGCTCACAATCTTGTCTGCAGATTGCTTATCATTCCCTCTGCCTTTCTTGTCCTTTTGTTTAATCAAGATCTCTTGATGCTGGTGGAGGATTGAAAAAAAAGGTGAATAACCAACTCCCTGACATTAAGGCCACAAAGATGACTCTTACATTTGAAAAAGAAGTGTACAATTTACCCGTCAAACAATAATATTTGTCTTTTGGAGACTGTAATTCAATCAAATCATTAGAAGAGTGTCAAGTTGTTTCTATCTCAAATTTGATACATTGAGTAATTTATATATGGTGCAATAAAAATCACGATAACTTCTTAAGTGCTTTCAGAAATATCAAATAAATTCCATATCAAAACCACATAGAATAGTAAACACTGATAATCCAATCTACAAAAATAAATTAAACGATAATATTGTTGGAAGCTAGTCTTCAAAATATATCTTTTGAGATCTAATGTGCAGATTAGTTGCTCAATTCTGTTTTATCTCTCTTGTTTCAGCTCCCCTATTTCTAAACCCCCAATACCTATCTGACTGCACTTATGTGTCAAGTTAATTAAAGCAGGAGATAGATTCTGGCCAAATACTTAGCAGCCAAACTACACTTGGTTCTGAGTAGCAGCATCACAATTTCCTTTACTTTGACCCACTGCGCGTTACATTCATTCCTACACCACATCAAATAGTCATTGTCCAAAAGTTCTGCTCATTTAAAAAAAGATACATTTCATTGATTGTTATTCAATGGAAAATATTCTCCTTCTCAATGTAAAGCTTCTGAGCTTTTTTTTTAAATTAGAAAAGGCTCATATAACAAAAACTTGTGAGGACAAAATTACAGTGTTTCTATATACAGGTATATTAGAAAACATTGTGAACTTGGTCAAAATAACTATTGCTTCACTCCTGCAACTTACTTATTTTTCAATGTTAACAATCACCAGAATTGAATTTCCACTTCACAGACATTGACTGAGCCAGATATTTGTCTATGTTTCCATTAGTGTGGTAATGTACTGTTGTGCCTGTATCTGTGCATCAATGGATCTGTATCTGTGCATCAACGGGGGTAGGGAGAAGGAGAGTACTGCAAAGGAATGGCTTTGAGAAACATCATTGTATATTCAGAAGGAAGTAGATCCATTTTGTTTGACCTTGTTGAACAATACTAATGATTACATTATTCTCAAAATGGTGGCTTCCAACCTGGTAGAAGCAGCAATCAGGGAAGATCTTGCTTGTATATAATATATTTGTAGACATTAAATGAATGTTCAGAATTCTGCAAGCAAACATACAACATTTTAAGTGGTTTGATTTTTATCTATGCGTTATTTTTAACTATTTTTTTTAGTATCAATGTTTACTGCTTTGCTTATAACCTGAAGCAGTGTGTTAAATGAAGCCAACCCAATTTCCAATTTAACTGATGATATTAGACTGAGAATATCATAAGAGTGTTCATAAACTTTCAAGTAGAAGCAGCAGAAATAGAAAATTCAGGCAGACTTCAGAGAGAAAACTAGATATTAAATAAACCAGGGTATTCTTCGTCAATTGAATCTTAGTAATTAGTGATTAACTAGACTAGAACATTTCTTTAGGTTGGGAAAGGGAATTTAGTTCTGTGTGTGTGTGAGCTACAGCAGTGAGGTTTCATTATACATGAGGCAATGTGTGTAAGAGATCAGCTCTTGTTCACTTAGTGTGGTAAACGTCTTATCTCTACCAGCTAGCACCATTCCAGGTTGTTCTGGTACAGGGAGATTTCAGAGTTGTAGTTGCAAGTAGAGAAATCTGCGGGGGACAGGTCTGGGGGTTCAGGAAGATGAATCCTGGAACGACATGAGGCAGAAGCATCAATGGAAGGACACACACTCATAGGGTTGCCAACTTTCTCACTCCCAAATAAGGGACAAATGGTCAAAGTACGGGACAAATTCCCGACAGCAATTCGTTGACTGACTCGGCCGTGGCTGGGTGAATAATGAGTTGGCCCGGGTGCTGGACTGCACACAAAGCCCAGCCGGCAGGTGAGCTGAGGAGTCTTGGGCCGCGCGACGTCACGCGCAAAGTCTGGCATCCCATCCAACTCATGAACCGATGGTCGGCCATGAGAAGTAGGGGTGCTGGTGTCAGCGGTAAGCGAACGTCAAAAGCCCGGACAGCCGGCTGCGCTGCCGACCGACGGGGCCAAGGGCGAGGCGCTGCTGCTGCACTCCATGGGCTGCACTACGTCGGGACGGGTGAGGAGGGGCCGTACGCGGCGCTCCGACCCGACAGTCCCCTCGACCCAAGTAGTAGCAGTCAAATACGGGACAAGGGCGGTCCCGTACGGGAGCGTTAGATATTAGGAGATAAAGTAAAATATTTGGAGATGGTAAAGAGTCAAGAGAGTCAATATCAAGAGTATTTTATTGTCATGTGTCCCAAAGCAAACTATGAAATTCTTACTTGCAGCTGCACATCAGAATATGTACACATAGTACGCTGTAAACAACATAACAACTCCATCAGTCTGAGTTCCGCCAGCATTTTGTTTTTTGCTCAAGATTCCAGCATCTTCAGTTTTTTGGAGATGACGATGAATTTCTTTAGTCAGGGGGGAGTGAATCTGTGGGATTCATTGCCACATGCAACTGTGGTGGCCAGGTCATTGGGTATATTAAAAGTGGAGAATGACAAATTCATGATTAGTAATGTGTCAAAGGTTATGGGGCTAAGGCAGGAGATTGGGATTGAGAGGGAATGATCAATCAGCCATGATTGAATGGCAGGGTAGACTCGATGGGGCGAATGGCCTAATTCTGCTCCTACGTCTTAAGAATTTATGAATGTATGATCTTTTGTGTCTTCATACCACAATGACCTGGGTTCAATCTTGACCTTGAGTACCCTCTGCGTGCAATTTGCACTTTCTCACAATGGCCACGTGAATTTTTCACCTAGAGCTCCAGTTTCCTACCACATCCCATAGACCTGCGGGTTAATAGGTTAATTATCCCGTCTATAAGTGAGTGGTAGAATCTTCAAATGACGGGAATGTGGGGAGAATAAAATGGGATTAGCATAAGATTAGTGTACAAGTGGGCCAGAGAGTCTGCGGGACACAAGAGGCTGGAGAAACTCAGCGGGTGCAGCAGCATCTAAGGAGCGAAGGAGATAGGCGACGTTTCGGGTCAAGACCCTTCTTCAGAGTGGTCTTCAGAAGGGTCTCGACCCGAAACATCGCCTATCTCCTTCGCTCCTTAGATGCTGCTGCACCCGCTGAGTTTCTCCAGCCTTTTGTGTACCCTCGATTCTCCAGCATCTGCAGTTCCTTCTTTAACCCAGAGAGTCTGCCTTGTGCTGTATAACACTGTGGCTCTAAAGCCAACACAGTTGATGCTGTTATTATCTTTCTTTTCAATTATGTTAATTGTTTCTTCATTCTTAATCACGAGTCCATAGGTTAGTTTCCCATGTTTTCTTCGTTAAACATTCGTCCACATTCCCCAATTACTCCACTAAAAGGGTGGCTTCATAAATAAGGGAAAACAGGAAACTAGTGTGCAGGCATTATTTTACCTTATCCAAATGACTGAAATAACAAAATATAGTTAATTGCTTCAGGGATGTTACCAGCATGGATTCAGGGACTAGCCCAACCAGCCAGGCCATGCATTTCAGTGTTTCCAGATCTTCCCATCATAATGTATTGCGTACAGTTTTGGTCTCCTAATCTGAGGAAAGACATTCTTGCCATGGAGGGAGTACAGAGAAGGTTCACCAGACTGATTCCTGGGATGGCACGATTTCCATATGAAGAAAGACTGGATAGACTCGGCTTGTACTCGCTGGAATTTAGAAGATTGAGGGGTGATCTCATAGAGACTTACAAAATTCTTAAGGGGTTGGAGGCTAGATGCAGGAAGATTGTTCCCGATGTTGGGGAAGTCCAGGACAAGGGGTCACAATTTAAGGATAAGGGGGAAGTCTTTTAGGACCGAGATGAGAAAATCGTTTTTCACACAGAGGGTGGTGAATCTGTGGAATTCTCTGCCACAGAAGGTAGTTGGGGCCAGTTTGTTGGCTATATTTAAGAGGGAGTTGGATGTGGCCCTTGTGGCTGAAGGGATTAGGGGATACGAAGAGAAGGCAGGTACGGGATAATGAGTTGGATGATCAGCCATGATCATATTGAATGGCAGTGCAGGCTCGAAGGGCCGAATGGCCTGCTCCTGCACCTAATTTCTATGTTTCTATGTTTCTATAATCTCTTTAATGGTTCTTTAGTGGTTCTTTATTGTCACGTATGCAGTGGGGATCATGACAGAAGCCTCCTCGCGGCGATCCCTGGAAGCGACAACGCGA
The DNA here is from genome assembly GCA_035221665.1 of Okamejei kenojei. NCBI lineage: Eukaryota > Metazoa > Chordata > Chondrichthyes > Rajiformes > Rajidae > Okamejei > Okamejei kenojei. The sequence goes on from CM069150.1 coordinate 36,237,840, forward strand.
TGCACTCTGTGACGCGTCGGGCGACAGTTCTGTCAACATGTTGGTCGACGACAGAAGCCAACAGCGAGCTACATCGTCTGACACACGAGCGAACGAGTGCACAGTGAAATACTTTTGCACAACCCACACATGCATAGTCGCCATATTTTGGCGCTTTTTGGCGGCACGGTGGCATAGCGGTAGAGTTGTCGTCTCACAGCGCCTGGGACCCGGGTTCGATCCTGACTACGGGTGTTGTCTGTACGGAGTTTGTACGTTCTCCCCGTGACCTGCGTGGGTTTTCTCCGGGTGCTCCGGTTTCCTCCCACACTCCAAAGATGTACAGGTCTATAGGTTAATTGGCTTGGTATAATTGTAAATCGTATGATTGCAAATTGTCCCTACTTGTGTGTGGGATAGCGTTAGTGTGTGAGGATCGCTGGTCGGCGTGGACTCATGGGCCAAAGAGCCTATCTCCACGTTGTATCTCTAAGCTAAACTAAACTTTACAAAGAAAAAGTCCAATGTCCGGTCCACATGTTGGACGTACTGGAGTGCCCCTGATCCAGATAAGCCCCCGGCTGCTGTGGGCTCGCGACTCGATGCTCCTCTCCTCGCCCGACCACCTCTGTGCCCTGGGGGGAGGCAGTGAACTTCTGTGCCAAATTAATAGAATAAAGTTTGTGTGTGTCTTTTAACTAAGGAAAGCTATCACTGTATCATCTGAATGTGTTACAGTCGCGTGAGCAGGAAGTGGGCAAATGGAGTTTAGGTACATCTTGCACTTCCATTCCAACCATCTCCAAAAGGTTAGGTTTTTGTATATTTGTGTTTATGTGTCTTTGAGCTTCAGAGCTCCGGCGCTCCAGCATTCCCGTGGTCGATCCTGATTGGGAGCTGTGGTGGTGTTCCGGCATTCCGGCAACGGCGGCGGTGACGGCCTGGCTTCGGAGGCTCGGCCGCGGGCCTAGTGGACGATGACATCGAAGGCCTGGATTGCCTCAGTACAGAGAGGGAACAAGTAGGGGAAAAAGACAAAGACTTTAAGACTTTTGCGTTCCACCACAGTGAGGAGGTGCCTGGTGAACTCACTGTGGTGGATGTTAAATATGTGTTTATTGTGTGTTTTGTTTTAATTTACTACATGTTATGACTGCAAGGTAACAAATTTCGTTCAGACCGAAAGGTCTGAATGACAATAAAGGAATCTGAATCTGAATCTGAATCTGAACAAGCAGTCTGAGCCGAGTTTGCGTCAAACAGGTGATCTTGACACTTCACATTTTTGTCTGGAACATTTTCCAGTTAGGTCAATGTTTACAGTATTTTGTGTAACAAGCTCCTGTCCCCCCCCCAAAAAAAAACAAAAAACTTGCCATTATTTAGTCCAACTGTTGAATGATCTAGTTTAAATAAAAGAATGTGCGGGAAAGAACTGCAGATGCTGGTTTATACCAAAGATGGACACAAAGTAACTCAGCGGTCAGGCAGCATCTCTGGAGAACAAAGATGGGTGATGTTTCAGCATCAGAACTGTTAAGTTTAGAGATACAGCGCAGAAAGAGGACTTTCGGCTCACCAAATCCACGATGACCAACAACCTCTGCACAGTAACACCATCCTACACACACCAGGGAAAATGTACAATTCTACCAAGCCAATTAACCTACACACCTGTACGTCTTCAGAGTGCGGGAGGAAACGGAGCTCCCGGAGAAAACTCACGCAGGTCACAAGGAGAACTTACAAACACTGTACAGACAGCACACACGGTCAGGATCGAAGCCGGGTCTCTGACGCCGGAAGGCAGCAACACTACCGCTGTGACACTGAGCCGCCCAAACCTTCTTCAGACGGAAATTTTAAATACAATTTTAAATGGCAGATTAAATAAAAGATTGTTTCTTGCAGCCAGCTTTAAAATTAGCTGTCAGTACCATCGTTTCATTGGGAGGCAGAATATGCGCATGTCATGTATTGAAGGAACAAAGGCAGCTTTAGAATGGAAAATACAGAAATTGGTAATCAGCTGTGGACTTAAAAATGCACAGTTTAAAATAAATGGAAGGGTTGCCTGAGGGTCTGGCAAATAAAGGAGCAACCCAACAGTATTACAAAGCTCTACAACACTGCAAAGCTTCTGGTCGAAACACACGGGGCGGCAGATGCTAGATTCTTGAGCAAAACACAAAATGCCAGAGTAACTCAATGGTTCAGGCAGCATCTGAGGAGGGATTGGATAGGCAACGTTTTGGGTCAGGAGCCTTCTTCACTGTGTTTTGAACAAGCTTATGGTCGATCCTTCTCTATATTTAAGTTATTTGATCTGATCTGGCACAGCGGTTCTTTGGACTTTAGACATTAGACATACTGCGTGGAAACAGGCCCTTTGGCCCACCGAGTTCAAACCAACCAGCGATCACCCCATGCACTAGCATTATCCTAAACACGAGGATTAATTTACAATTTAACCTAAGCCGATTAACCTACAAACCTGTACGTCTTACGAGTGTGGAAGGAAAACGAGGCACCCGGAGAAAACCCACACGCACACAGGGAGAATGTGCAAACTCCACACACAGAGAGCACTCGTAGTCAGGATCGAACCTGGGTCTCTGGCGCTCTAAGGCAGCATGTAAGGTTTCTGATGTTAAACCTAGCCTAAGCTAATTACTGTAAACGAGGGGGGAGGGGGTTAAAGTATTAAGCTGAAATTCTAACCAGTTTAGTTTAGTTTAGAGATACAGTGGGAAACAGGCCCTTCAGCCCACCAGGCCCGTGCCGACCAGTGAGCCCCGCACATTAACACTATCCTACACCCACTATGGACAATTTTTACATTTACCAAGCCAACTAACCTATAAACCTGTACGTCTTTGGAGTGTGGGAGGAAACCGAAGATCTCGGAGAAAACGCACGCAAGTCACGGGGAGAACGTACAAACTCCGTACAGACAGCACCCATAGTCGGGATCGAACCCGAGTCTCCGCTCTGCATTCGCTGTAAGGCAGCAACCCAACACTGTACCACTGTATTTGTCTCTTAAATGTGCAGAGGTTAAATCAAATGATGCCTGGGTGGTGCTGAACAAAACTGTGTTGGTGCCAGGGATCCTGCCGGCTTCACCTATGCAGTGCTCTGGGTAGAGGACTACAGAGTCCTACACCGAGACAGGTCTGCTGCCTACCCAATCCATGCCAATCAATAAGCAACCGTCCACAACTCCATGGCAAGCCTAGTTTCGGTGTCAAGGACAAGGCCAGTTTATTGCCACATGTACCAATTTAGGGACAGTGAAATTTGAATTTACTCTCCCCACATCCCCATCCACCTTCCTCCCCTCCTACTACTTACCTTCACACACTGAGGGGATCTACAATGGCCAAGTAACCTGCCAACCCACATGTCCTTAAGATGCGAGAGGGAACCAGACACATTCTGTATATAGTAGGCACAAAATGCTGGAGTAACTCAGCGGGACAGGCAGCATCTCTGGAGAGAAGGAATGGGTGCCGTTTCGGGTCAAGGCCCTTCTCGGACTGAGAGTCAGGGGCGAGGGAGACATGGAGATAAACGTGAAAACACAGATCAAAGGGAAAGATGATCAAGGAAAATGTAGAATGGTTCATTATTAGCTGAGAGGAAGGTGACAACACGGCCTACAATCAGTAAAATGTAATCAAGACAGTGAATCTTGTCGGAGAACTAGGATGGTGAAGGGAGGGGAGAGAGGGAAAGCAAGGGTTATTTGGACCATGACCCCACAAATGAGCACCAGGCCCATAATCATGCCTTCCTGCACATTCTATATAGGGCTCCAGCCAAGCTTCTCTTCCATTTCTCATCTCCTGACATTTCATCCGAACATTGATCTCTCGTTCACACTAGTTCTATGTTATCCCACTTTCTCATCCTCTGCCTACACACAGGAGGCAATTTACACAGGTTAATTAACCTGCAAATCTGCACATCTTTGGGAGGTGGGAGGAAACCGCAGCACCAAGAGGAAAACCACATGGTCACAGGAAGAAGGTATAAATGCCACACAAACAGCACCCGATGTCAGGATCGAACCCGGGGCTCTGGCGCAGGGACAATGTACCAACTCCATACAGATGGCAACCCGGGTCTCTAGCGCTCCGAAGCAGAAACTCTACACTGTGCCACAAGCATGAAGAGTGCTATGTTTCATGCACAGTTCCTGGAAGCTTATTTTTCTTGAAGATAGACACAAAAAGCTGGAGTAACTCAGCAGGTCAGGCAGCAACGCTGGAGAAAAAGAATAAATGACATTTCAGGTTGGGCTTCAACCCTTCTTCAGACTGGGAAGAGTCTCGACCCAAAATGTCACCTATGCCTTTTCTCCAGCACTGCTGTCTGCCCCGCTGAGCTACTCCAGCTTTGTGTGTTTATCTTCGGTTTAAACCAGCGTCTGCAATTCCTTCCTACGCAGCGTATTTTTCTGCCCATGCCAATGGGCAAATTTTTAGCATGTGAAAGAACTTTCACGTCTGCAAATCATTATTGAGTCTTAGGCAACTAGTTAACACCAGGGAAACGGATTGGCATCTTTGGATCAGGTGATGGAGGCAGGTATCTATGGGGTTGGGCGGCCTGGGTGAGATAACGAGCATTGTACTGCAATCGAGGTAAATTTTGAATAGAATAATGAAAGATGCATTTGTTTTGTACATTTGCGGTCTAAATGTTATTAGAAAGATTGAAAAGAACGTTAGACTTTTGCCTGCATATGTGAGTATTTAAAAATGTAGTGGTGGGAGATGATTGTTAATCATTTCATCCCCCACTTCCATAAAGGCCTTGCTGTGGCTTTGTAATGCATCAAATAGAACAATGTCAAATCTTGTCCCAGTCACTGCAATACTCCTTTTGACTAAGCTGCTTAGTTAGTGTTTTAATCCTTTCACCAACTTGTCTGTGAGCCTGCCCATTTTTTACAGCAAATTACATCAATTTCTCCAGGGATTAGAGCCCACTTTTTTTTTCACTTGATTAGCATAATAATCATTATTTAAATATGACTGAAAAGTTCCAATTTGACTACAAAGTAAATGTCCAGTGGTTCAATGGTTCTTTATTGTCTCATGTGCAGAGGTGCAGTGTCATTATTTTTCTGCATACAGTTCAATAAAGCATTACTGTATATATATAAACACAAAATGTACAGAAGTAATCCACTGAGACAATATCCAAGAGTCGCCAGGTTATGGCACCATTTTCAAGTCCAGGCTGCCGCAGCTGGCCATAAAGACCCGTTGTCCTGGTGTTGCTGAAGGGTCGGCCTGGCCAAGTGAAGTTGTAGGCTTGGTCGCTGCTGGCCGTGTTTGGTCCACATGTCACTCCCCTGGAGCGGCTCGTAATCCAGTCGAGCCCCAGGCTGCTTCAGGGCCTCCTGCCATCGCCTCAGTCCGGATCCTCATTCAGCCAGCAAACCATCGTCCCTCTCCTCGCCCGGCCACTGTCGCCAATACCCACCACCCTCCTCTCCAGCTCTGTTGAGTTTATTTTATTTTAACGTGTACTAAGGTACAGTGAAAAACTTTTGTTGCATGTAAACCAGTCAGCGGAAAGACAATACATGATTACAATCGAGCCATCCACGGTGTACAGATACATGATAAAGGGAATAACGTTTAGTGCAAGGTAAAGTCCAGTAAAGTACAAATAAAGGTAGTCCGAGGTTCCCTACTGAGGTAGATAGTTGCTCAGGACTGCTCTCTAGTTGTTGGGGAGCGGTCGTGAGCTACTGCCTACATCATTGGAGACCCTCGAACTATCTTTAATTCAACTTTTACTTGACTTCATCTTGCACTATTGGAGTAACCATCATTTTTGTTGCTCCCTCGTTTAGTCTCTCCTTATATATGTCTCCACTATTTCCTTCGGATTTAGATAAGGAAACTCAGGAATGGACTCCAGTGGGCCGTAATTTCCAGCATCGATATGTTGGCCCGAATGGCCCATTTATCCAATGTAAATATGATTCCTTTGTGCCTTCAACCATTGGAATTTTTGTCATTTAAGCTCCCCAGCCTTCAACCCTGTCACCAACCTTGTTTGTTTTTCCTCCCATCCCCCATCCATGCATTTTAAAACTTGTTTGCCCAGAAATTCAGCCTCAGTTGGTAGTGCTCATGTGGCCAAAGATCCTATAGTGGAGCAAGATAGACCACTCCTGCTAAATGCAATGTGCTGACTTGTAGTACACAACGGAACGGAACGTGGGCCTTTTTTTTCATCCATTTCCGTAACCAGACCCGACCCGACCCGACTCGCAGTGTAATCAATGTTGCGGGGGAACAGTTAGTGTCAATAAATTTAAATTCTGAAAATGGGGAGAAGATTTTTACTAAATAACTTATTTTTACGAGGATGTTTCCCTAACCAGCTTCCGCCCCCACATTAGTATCCTATGGGATCTTTGGTGCGGAGACAGAAGCCGGTTACGGAAATGGAGCCTTAAAATTACCCAGGGTCTGCCCATGACCGGACTACGTCTTGTTCGTCGAGTAGAATCTTTGCATGTGGCTATGTCAGTGTGCTATATGGCAACAGAGTACATTGTGCTCTGTCTCTGAGATTCATTAACGTTGATTTCAGCTTCCATTATACTGCGCGGTGCTGACCAGGAATTAATTTAAAGGAAGTTATGTGTAAGACGGAACTGCAGATGCTGGTTTAAACTGAAGATAGACACAAAAAGCTGAGTAACTCAGCAGGTCAGGCATCTATGGAGAAAAGGAATAGGTGATGTTTAGGGTCAAGACCTTTCTTCAGACTAGGGGAAAGGGAAATTAAATATAGATGGCATATAGAACAATTGAATGAAAGATGTGCTGAAAGCAACAATGATCAAGGAAAGGTGGAGTCCACAATGGTTCATTGTTGGCTGTGGGGTAGGTGTTCTCTAATCATTTCAATTCCAGTGAAAGGTCGTCAACCTAAAACATTAGCTCTGTTTCTCTCCACAGATCCTACCAACTTGCAGAGTTCTCACTGCAATTTTGCTTTAATTTATCTGGAGGACTTCAGAACTAAGAATGGCTTAAAAAAACATTCAGTCGGTCATTGAGTAGCACATCAGTGGATGTTTCAACTGGGGAACCTGCTGCCATTGTCATTACAGTCTGAGCTCTATGTCCTTGGGTGACACTCAGTAGCCATCACGCACTCTCCTTCACACACTGTAAGCATGCAAAGATGAATATAGCACCCAGGACTGGGTCTGAAGAAGGGTCTCAACCCAAATCGTCACCCATTCCTTCTCTCCAGAGATGCTGCCTGTCCCGTTGAGTTACTCCAGCTTCTTGAGTCCAACCCAGGACTGGGGCCAACTTCAAGCCATGGTGGGGGACGTCAGCAGTGAAAGAGCTAAACAACTCTAGAAATGGGAGGGGTGTTAGTCTGGAGATCAATGCACAGAGAGATACAGAGTTTTGTAGCGTGGTAGCGAGACAAAAACCTCTCCTTCAAAGTCAGCAAAATGAAGGAGGTGGTTGTGGATCTCAGGAAGCAGAGTGGAGCAGATGTCCCCAGTCTACAACAATGGTGCTGAAATGGAAATGGTTGAGAGATTCAGGGTCCTAGCTGTAAATATCACCAACAATGTGTCCTGGTCCAACCACATTGATGCTATGGCCAAGAATGCACGCCATTTGAGCATTTGGCTGGAACCTTACCAATGTGAATTGTGCCCGTATGTTTCATATGCCCGCAATGCTGAAACCACATTGAATAACATGCTTTCCTTACAAGGCTGGGAAATAAATCCACATGGTCCTGGACTCAACCAGTGGCCACTCTCTGGATGACCATGTTTACATCGTACGTAGCTGGAATGAAAAACCTCCACATGAAGTCCCTTTTATTGGTCTGAAACGCCCATGCACAGACTCCCCCACCCAACCGTCTTGAACTCTGATTTCCCCCAATCCTGCAACCCCATTGTCCCTGATCAACCCCCTGTACAAGACCCTACCATCTCGGCCCTGGCCAAACCCTGACCAGCCCATGTTGTGAGTCCCCATTCACACCAGAAACCCAGGTACAACACTTCATTCTTCCTAGATCTCAACACCTGTAATCCTCTGATGCCCTGGAATTCTATTTCCCAAGTCTCAATCCCACAAAACCATCTTTTCAGGCTCCCAAAGGAGACCCTTAATCTCCACTCAACCTGCCACAATCCTCAGTCATCACATTCCCTCCCTTCTGCCCCAGTCAGCCAGTCCCTGCCTTTTCTCCATCCTTTCCCCACCTTCAATGGTTCACCCTAGCTCTGATTCTGATCAATGAATGCCTCCCATTTCAACAACCCTCCCCACACCCCCAACCTCCCAGTCCTTATCTGACCTCCAGCCACAATTCCTCTCTCTTTCCCAATCTCTGCAGAGATACTTTAAGTTTCCAGAAGGACATTTTGGAAAGTAACTTTGTAAGAGGGGATCCAAGAGTGAAACAGCCATTGGTGTACCATTCATGAATGATTCTGTACATCTATACCAACACACTTTTCACCTACAAGTATCATTCTTTGCCTCATTAGCTCCTGGCCCAGCTTCCTTTACGTTCCTTTAGTAATACAGCATGGAAACGGATCCTTCGGCCCACCGGGTCCAAGCCGACCAGCGATCACTCCATACACTCGCACAATCCTAACTATCCTGCACACTCGGGACAATTTACAATTTACAAAAACCAAGTAAACTACAAACCTGCATGTCTTTGGAGGGTGGGAGGAAACCAGAGCGCCTGGAAAAAGACCACGCGGTCACAGGGAAAACGTACAAACTCCATACAGACAGCACCCGCAGTCAGGATTGAACCCAGGACTCTGGTGCTGGAAGGCAGCAACTCTACCGCTGCGCCATTTTGCCTCCCTTCGATGCATACAGAGATTCAGCAGTCATCTTACCATGGCTTGTAGTTCATTGAGAAATCATCTAATATCCCACACTGCACTTAATTTTTTTTTTAAATGCATATTCATATACATTACAATAAATCATCCCTGCTTCTAGATTTAATAATAAAAATTAACTGCAGAGCTCAGATATGACTTTAAGAATCACAAAGCCATCAGTCTCCAGTGACAGTGATAAGACACTTCGTCTAAGAGTCCCTGTGATCTCGTATCTGGCTGTGCTACCCTTATCGGACGTACACCTGAAGCCCTAAAGTGTGTTTTAAAATAGTTGCATGGATCTGCATTATTGGGCAGTCAATGCACCCGCTTGTGAATGGTGTTCCCTGAAACTGCAACCAATCGGACTTTACTGGACTTTATCTGGCACTATATGTTATCCCTAATTTGAGGAAGGACATTCTTGCTATTGAGGAGTGCAACGTTGGTTTACAAAGTTAATTCCCGGGATGGCAGGACTGTCATATGCTGAGAGAATGGAGCAGCTGGGCTTGTACACTCTGGATTTTAGAAGGCTGAGAGGGGATCTCATTGAAACATATAAGATTGTTAAGGGCTTGGAAATGCTAGAGGCAGGAAACATGTTCCCGATGTTGGGGGAGCCCAGAACCAGGGGCCGCAGTTGAAGAATAAGGAGTAAGCCATTTAGAACGGAGACGAGGAAACACTTTTTCTCACAAAGAGTGGTGAGTCTGTGGAATTCTCTGCCTCAGAGGGCGGTGGAGGCCGGTTCTCTGGATGTTTTCAAGAGAGAGCTAGATAGGGCTCTTATAAATAGCGGAGTCAGGGTATATGGGGAGAAGGCAGGAACGGGGTACTGATTGGGGATGATCAGCCGTGATCACATTGAATGGCGGTGCTGGCTCGAAGGGCCAAATGGCCTACACCTATTGTCTATTGTCTATTGTCTATTCCCTTTAGCCTTAACCTGTACACTGTGGACGGCTCGATTGTAATCATGCATCGTCTTCCACTAACTCAGTAGCAGGCAACAAAAAGCTTTTCACTGTACCTCAGTACACATGACAATAAACAAAATTAAACTAAACAACACATACTCACGGAGTCATAGAGCGACACAGTGTGGAAACAGGGCCGTCGGCCCAGCATGTCCCAGCTACACCAGTCCCACCTGCCTGCGTTGTGTCCATATCCAACCAAACCTGTTCCAACCATGTAATGCAACTTAAAATGCAATGGAAATTTGTAAAGTAGAAGAAAAAATAATGCCTTCATGAGACCAAGCGGAGGCTTGGCGACCGTTTCGCCGAACACCTCCGCTCGGTCCGCATTAACCAACCCGACCTCCCGGTGGCTCAGCACTTCAACTCCCCCTCCCATTCCGTATCCAACCTCTCGGTCCTGGGCCTCCTCCACGGCCAGAGTGAGCAACACCTCAAGTTGGAGGAACAGCACCTCATATTCCGCTTGGGGAGTCTGCATCCTCTGGGCTTGAACATTGAATTTTCTCAATTCTGTTAACCCTTGCTGTCTCCTCCCCTTCCCACCTCTCCCTCAGCCCTCGGGCCCTGGCATTCCCTCTCTCTCTATCTCCCTCCCCCACCCTAGTCGCACTAGCTTCTCATTTTCACACCACAAACAGCTTACAATGGCTTGTTCCCTTTATCATCGATACTTATTTGCATATCTTTCATTCATTGTTCTTTATCTCTCCACATCACCGTCTATATCTCTCGTTTCCCTGATCCCTGACCAGTCTGAAGAAGGGTCTCGACCCGAAACGTCGCCTATCTCCTTCACTCCTTAGATGCTGCTGCACCCGCTGAGTTTCTCCAGCCTTTTGTGTACCCTCAATTCTCCAGCATCTGCAGTTCCTTCTTTAACACAAGGCCTTCATTAATCTACCCATTTAGATTTTTTTTTAATGAATAGGAAGAAAAATGTGAATTTTAGTTTGTTACCAACTAGTATTATTACGTTTCAGCTTTCTCTGGGTATTTGATCTTTTAACCTTAAGGATAATCCTCATGACGTCACCAAAGCCAATCATCTATTCGTTAGTTTTGATTGCCTTTCTGCAGCCTCATCTGTTGTATTGATTTCTTTTGAACTTAGATACCGTGTAAAGTTGTGCACAATTTTACAAGTCATTCTTTCCCCTTTGGAAGTGGGGGTTTATTTCCACCCCAAACTAGGGACCCTTTGATGAATGTTAATGTTATTTGATAAGAAACAATCAATCAGCTGGTGTACATGAGTATGCTGATGAAGGCAGCTTGCAGTCAAGCAACTGATGGCAATTAGACACAAAGTGCTGGAGTAACTCAGCGGGTCAGGCAGCATCTCTGGAGAAATAGAATGGCTGACGTTTTGGATTGGGACCCTTCTTCAGACCCTTCCAGCTTTCTCTCCACCCCCCCCCCCCCCCCCCCCCCCCCCCCCACAAGAGGGTCCCAACCTGAAACATCACCTAGCCATGTTCTCCAGAGTTGTTGTTTGGCCTGTTGAGTTATTCTAGCACTTTGTGTCATCACCCATTAGAAAATGTGGTTATACCTGGATTAAAAAGAAAATATACTTGTTGCTATTTCTTTTATATTAGACTTGGGTTATGGAAATTATGTAACTTACATTCACTGTGCTGTTTGGCAGGTGCAGAAAAGAGCATAAAACCGCTGCGTCTGAACAAGGGTCTCGACCTGAAACATCATCTATTCCTTTTCTTCAGAGATGCTGCCTGACCCGTTGAGTTACTCCAGTATTTTGTGCCTACTGATGTGTGATTGTTGTGAAATGGAGCAATGAATTTTCTGCATGTGACTGTGAAACCAGCTCTGTGCATTAGCCACAAATAAGTGTCCAAGCTTCGATAATCCGCTGTTCTATTTGAAGCACTCCTCTCCCGTACAGAACAGAATCCCAAGGGCTGTACTTACAAATTTGCTTTTTTTTAAATTAGGAGATCGCTTTTTTGTTTTTCCTTAATCTTTTTTAATGTCATACCAGTGTCTTTCATATATTGTCATTTTCCTCCATCATATCAGCTCACCTCTTTGTTGGAATGCCTGCTTTTATCTTCGTTCATTTACAGCAGTTCAAAATAAACAAAACAGATCACATACTCAATAAATGGAGTTATCAGAGACCACTGTCAGTTTAAGGATGAGGAGCTAAATTATCAAAGATGAAACGATGGAAAAATATGATTTTCGCATGAATTCATGAATCTGTTATTTCCTTTTAATGTGCTAAAATCTAAACTGTATTTATGACCCAATTACAAAATAATGTATTGTTCCAATTGTTGTTACACATTCCAACAAGTAAATTGAATGTGGACAAGTTCACAAGTTCATATGATAAAGGAGTAGAATTAGGCCATTCGGCCTATCAAGTCTACTCCACCATTCAATCATGGCTGGTCTATCTGTCCCTCTCAACCCCATTCTCCTGCCTTCTCCCATAACCCCTGACATCTGTACTAATCGAGAATCGATCGATCCCTGCCTTAAAAATGTCCATTGACTTGGCCTCCACATCCATCCGTGGCAATAATTTCCACAGATTCACCATCCTCTGACTAAAGAAATTCCTCATCTCCTTCCGAAAGGTATGTCCTTTTATTCTGAGGCTGTGGGCTCTGGTCCTAGACTCTCTCACTAGTGGAAACATCCTCTCCACATGGATAAGAGAAATCATTTCATAGGTGGGTGTCACATCGCTTAAGCTAAATATACAGACATGACCTTTTATCATTAAATATGATGGCTCTTTTGTTTGATCATCAATGACTATATATGTATATTCCCTGTGGCTCAGCTGTTGGTGAATGTATCTGAGTAAATGGAACATTAAAACAAGAATGTCCCTTCCCATTTCCATACCAACCTTTCTGTCCTTGGCCTCTTCCATTGCCACAGTTAGTCCACACATAAACTCAAAGAACATCACCTCATATTTTGTCTGAGTAGCTCACAAACCAACATAATGCATTCTCCATTTTCAAGCAGGAGCTCTCCCTCCCAGCCTGCTACAAATAATTTTGTCCTACATTTTCAAAGCACAAATCTCAGAAAAATGATTTATTTAAAGATGATGAAAGAAGAATGTAGACACAGGGAACTGCGGAAGCTAATTTACAAAAAAAGTCACAAAGTGCCGGAGTAGCTCAGCGGCTCAGGAAGAATCTCTGGAGCACATGGACAGGCAATGTTTCGGGTCTTTCAGTCTGAAGAAGGGTCCCAACCCGAAACATCGACTATCCATGTTCTCTATAAAAGAAGAAGAATTTACTATCTGTAGTGGCAGATTATTATATAGTTCAAGAGATCGCTCCGTTGTCTCCCTAGCCACTTAGGAGACAGCATGGTATTAGGAGAATGTCGTTTTACACATGTGAGCTCTCCATGAGACTTTCAGAGCTTCTTGAAAGATTCATCTTCATAACAGTCTTTTGATTAGTAGTACACAAAAAGCCTGGAGAAACTTTCTTAGGCGACGTTTCGGGTCGATTCATCTTCATAACAGTCTTTTGATTAATAGTTTTTGAAAAACAGTAAGATATTCATCCAACCTTCTTCTTAGACTCGTACATTTTAATCTTCATCAAACTCCAGCATATCGCTTTTAGCATTAGAAAACTCCTCATGTCTCAGCATAACTCCACATGGTCGAAGGATATTCCATCTTACCATGTTGAGCTCCAAAACTAAAGCAAAATACTAAGCTGCTGCGCAGCAAACACGCCACCGTCTACATAATAAATCCCACCCACAGAATTACAGGATGGCAACATTTAAAGCCAAATGCCATAATTAATGACACACAAAAATAAAGCCAAATGGCCACTACACTATCAACAGATATATCTTAGTGCTGACGTACTTGTATTGAACTGTATACAAAAATGAATTTCACTGCACCTCCGTGCATGTGACATATAAAGTACCATTGTAACCATTGGAACCATTATAACCTTCGTTCAAGTAAAACAAACAATATTTCATTGAATAAACTAATATTCTAAGCACCGTTGCAATATTTCTAGCCCGGCTGCCTTCAGGGAATGACATATGGTATGGTACTTTATATTATCGTAAACATTATTTGTCGCGTGTACTGAGCTACAGTGAAATTCATGTTTGTGGACAGTTCAATACAAATATCACTATACATAAGCACTTAGATACATCTGAGTAAGCATCTAAGATACAGTACAAGTGTATAGCAGTCGTATAATTGTATGAAATATAATGAATATAAGCACGAGAAATATTTGAAGTAATAATAAAGACAAGTAAACACCAAAATCCTTTAAAAGTCTGAGTGGCAGCATCACATGCACTAAATAGGCAATCTCCACATTAACATGGGGGTGGGGGATGGGCAGAGCTCTAGTAATTAAGGATTCACTGTTTTGGCGAGGGAAATAATGGGGCAATGCAGAAGTGCCAGCCAATCATGTGCAGTCTACACAACGTGTCAACTCATTTACAGACTATAAGCTTTGATCTGCAACTAATCTCCATTTCCATTATCCCCGATGAAGATGTAAGGGCTTACACTGTGATTTCCTGGAGTTTGTTTGCTACAATAATGGAGTAAGCTGCCAGTGAGCCATTAAAAGGGGTCAATATTCAAGAAATTCCCAGCCAATGATTTTTCAAGATTGCCGTAAGAATTTGCTCTAGTTTAGTTTGGTTTAGTTTAGAGATACAGGCCGTTCGGCCCGCTGAGTCCGCACCGACCAGCGATACCCGCACACTATCCTACACACACTAGGGACAATTTTACTGAAGCCAGTTAGACTACAAACCTGTACGTCTTTGGAGTGTGAGAGGAAACCGGAGCACCTGGAGGAAACCCCACGCAGGTCACGATGAGCATGTACCAGCTCTCTACCGACAGCACCTGTAGTCAGGATCGAACCCGGAACTGTAAGGCATCAACTCTACTGCTGTACAAAAACAAATAAATAAAAAATTGGGTGTGTATCTGCTTAAGTACTTCTTGCAGAAGTATAAAATCACTCAGCAACATTTCATTGTAGAAACCAAAACCTGCAAATGCGGGTTTATATCAAAGATAGACACAAAGTGCTGGAGTAACTCAACGGGTCTGGCAGCATCTCTGGAGCAAAGGAATAGGTGTTTTTTTTGGGTCGGGACCCTTCTTCAGACTGGAACTCTGTACTGTATTGTTGGGGGTGGATATGTTTACCAGAAATTGGCATAAACACTACCTATGATTGTGGAAATACAGATTAGGATTCATATTAAATTCCTTGTTTGCATTTAGCTAAGAGCAGTTAGTAGATAAATATATAATAATAGATACAACAATAACTGCAATGACTAATGTGAAACAACAGAATGGTGCAAAGATTGTAGAGCCACCTGATGTAGTGTAAAAAAGAAATTACAGTAATATACTGGAATTACCAAATGAGGTTGAGTTAAGCTAAGTCTACGTGACTGCATCTTCAGGAAGGGGGTGTGGAAAAGCCTCAGGAGTCAGATAGCAATGGGGTAGAAACTGTTCTTAAGACTGCACATCTTGCCTTTCAAACTCCCATAACTTTTCTAAGAGATTGGACAGGGGGAAAGGGAATGACTTGGTTGGTAGCATCTTTGACGAGGCTTCCAGCTTTACTGATGCAATGCTTTGTGTGGATCGATTGAATGGAGGTGACAGGCCTGTGATGGCCTGTGATGCCACAGTGCCTCGTGGCAGACCCTGCTGACATGCCCTTCCCTCGGCAGCAGGCCTGACCTGCCCATCATAGAGCCGGAAACCTGGCCTCAAGTAGCAAGACACCGAGCCCTGACATACTCGTCCCTGAGGGCTGGAGCGGAAGGTGAAATGATTTAAGATGGCAGCGGAAGCGGATGCAAGGACAACGGGCTGGTCTGCAGCACTGGGGACCTATCTCCCGCATCCTCATAGCGTCCTGGATGCTATGAGCTCAGCTGCGGCAGATTCGCTGGCTGATGTGTGGATCCGGATCGAGGTGACAGCGGATCCCCTGCAGCAGCCTGGGGCTCGACTGGATCGGCCAGCAATCCTAGATACCGAGTGAATGGACCTGACCCGACCTGCAGTGGCATGGAGCGGTGGAGCAGCAGTGGAGGACTTGGATGCTTGGCCTGGCCAACCCTGCGACGGCAGTGGGACTTTATGGCCAGGTTAAGAACTCTGCACTTGGACATTAAAATGGCACCAAAATCTTATTATTTTATTAATTTAACATCAAGGAGGCCTCAAGATAGTGAATGTGGTGTGATCAATCTACTTTTCATTCTGTTCTTCAAAGTGCACCGTTTTAATTGTGTACAGGGATATGCTTTCAAAAGCAACCATATTTGAAATTGCAGTTTAAATCTCTGTCTCATTGCATCACTTCTCAGCTCATTTTGCAATCAATGGCAGGTATTTTTTGGCAAAGAAAAGTCCTCAGAATGATAACAGTTTTTAATGGGCACAAT
Organism: Okamejei kenojei; assembly: GCA_035221665.1. NCBI lineage: Eukaryota > Metazoa > Chordata > Chondrichthyes > Rajiformes > Rajidae > Okamejei > Okamejei kenojei. The sequence continues at coordinate 36,254,208 of CM069150.1, forward strand.
GCTTCCTTTTGTATTTCTGAAGAATATCTCTGAACTTTTAACTCATTGTCAAGGCAATTACTATGCAAAGCACAATGAACAATCCAGGGGTTAGTTGCTGGTGACTATTTTAACACATTAGAAAGCTGTAACTCGGCAAACTTCAGACATTTTGGTGTGTGGGGGATGGGTATTTCCTTAATGTGATCACAGTGTTTGTTTATATTTAATTATTCGACCACAACTGCAATTCTGAAATATAGTTATTTCAGCACATTCACATTTTGGTGAGTCTGGACTGCATTTTGCAGAAGGTTTTCAATAAAGTATGATTCCAGGATCAAAAAGTCAAAGAGTCAAAAGAGTTTATTGTCATGTGTCCCTGACAGGACAATGGAATTCTTTCTTTGCATAGCACAACAGAACATGGTAGGCATTGACTACAGTTATATACTTAAATACACACATTAATTAATAAACTAATAAAGTGCAAATAACAGATGGAGGGGTATTAACTAATTTCTTCAAAATGTATCAGTGTTTGTCTCATCAAAGTAATCCTGCAAGTCACACAGTTGCCTCGCAGATGCGGTAACTCAGGTTCAGTCCTAACCCCGGGTGCTGCCTGTGCAGAGTTTGGAAGTTCCCTCTGCAACTGTGTTGGTATCCCCTGGGTGCTCCAGTTTCCTCCCACACCAAAGATTCAACGGTTCTATGGTGCTTTATTGTCACATGTACGAAGTGCAAATGCACAGTGAAGTTATTTTCTTATAAACAGTCCAGTAGAGTATTGCCATATCATCCCCGATTAGCAAGCGTACAAAATATAGTCTACTCAGCCCGCATGCAAAAAGGCGCCATGTTTTGGCGCCATTGTCCAAGTCCAGCCCACGCTCCAGTTGTTATGAGCGATGCCCGATCCAGACATGCCTCCAGCCATTACGTTCCTTGGTCAACCAGCAACCGCTGTCCTCACCCATCCACCTTTGTGCTCCGGGGGTGCCAACTTTCTCACTCCCAAATAAGGGACAAATGGTCAAAACCGGGGCCACGGGGCGAGGCACTGCTGCTGCACTCCATGGGCTGCACTACATCGGGACGGGTGAGGCGGGGCCGGACGCGGCGCTCCAACCCCTCGATCCATGTAGTAGCAGTCAAATACGGAACAAGGGCGGTCCCCTATGGGACAAACCAATTTAGCCCAATATGCGGGATGGCCCAGCTAATACGGGACTGTTGGCAACCTTTCCCGCAGCCGACCTTGAGTGCGTAGTAGGCCAGAACCCGGTTCCTTCTCCTCCCCCACCAGCCCCACTCCTCCCCCGCTACATCCGTCGCTGTCACCGGGTCCATCCTCTGATCTTTGGGGGAACGAGCAGCGGCGGCCCGGCAGGCTCCACTCCCACCAAACAAAAAGATCCACTGTGAGGTTAATTGACTACCATGGGTTATCCCAATGGGTGAATAGATGGATTAAATGGTTGGCTTCCATAACCTGGGATGCAACCCCCAGCAAATGGTAGAAGCCAGAGACCAAATCCATCCTTATTTCCAGTATGGAGTGCAGCCTTCAGCAAAATGAAGAAAGCACAGTTGCAAGACCAATATTTCAAAGCCAATCTGGTCCACCAGGTAGGAGCAATCCATGCCAATATATCATAGACTGCTAAAAGCAACAGTACATCTGCAAAACCTTGCTAACCTATTGGCAGGAAATATTGTTCATTATCATCATCTTCTCCGAAGCATCTTCAGTCTCAGGCCACATTATCCACAAACGTCCAAACCACATGTGCTACTCCAAGCTCTAATGGGAGATTTCCAGGAGCACAGAAAAATGCTTGGAAAAATATAGCATCCTCAATTTATGGGAATCTTTAGGCTATGATCAATCAAAATGGAGAATAAACATCCAGGAAGACACTATCTCTGGAATCTATGATGGGAGTATGTGGAGTCAATGCACAGGTGATGAAACATCATCTCACTCTCCCAACCCACCAAGCACCTCCTGTTTGCTAAATTCTGCACATTCTGCATAGGACTCTTCAGCTCAAAACACACGTAACTGGAGGTTAAGGCGTCATCATTGACCAGACAAGGATGAATAAGTGTGTGCGTGTGTGCGTGCATGTATGCATGTGTGTGTGTATGTGTGTGTTTGTGTTTGTGTATTTGTGTGTGTGTGTGTGTGTGTGTGTGTGTGTGTGTGTGTGTGTGTGTGTGTGTGTGTGTGTGTGTGTGTGTGTGCACATGTGTATATGTGCATATGTGTGTGTGTGTATCTGTATACTTGTGCGTATATGTGTGTGTGTGTGTATATGACTGTGTGCATATGTGTATGTGAGTTGCATATTTATATTTGTCCTTGTGTGTGATGGATATTTTGCGTGCATTGTATTTGTCCTTTTGTCCATGGATATTTTGTGTGCATGTGTATGTATATAAGTACATTTCTTTTATATATCTGTGTGTGTATCAGTGTCCTGTAGGTCTTTGCGCTCCCATGCTCAGAGATAAACACTATCACCACAGAAGTGAGACTGGTCACGGAGAAATACCGGTGAAAGAAACGAGAAAGGATTCAAGCACATATGCAAATGGATCTATAACCCATACAATTGTTTATTGAAACAATTGAAACAAAGCGTATAAAAGCAATGAATAAATAATATACATATTCAACAGAATAGATTAAAGTTTCAAAGGATGACATTGTAAATTTTGGCAGGGGCTAAACAAAAAAGATAACGAGAGGGTTTTATGTTTAGATTTTGAATTTAGTTTTGGGATTACATTAGCGGTCTTTACCTGAACTGTAGGCACCGTCTGTAGGAAGTAAAATTTTTTTTTTACATTCTAGTGGTCCTAATGCTCACTGTGCATTTTCCTCCGCAGATGCTGTCTGACCTGCTGAGTTCTTCCAGCACGTTGTTTTCTTTGCACAAAATAGACTTTCCAGTCTTATAAAGTCCCAAAAAACACAAGAGGAACTTCATAATGCATTGTTTTATTATTTACCGGAAGGAACTGCAGATGCTGGTTTAAATCGAAGAGAGACACAAAATGCTGGAGTAACTCAGCGGGACAGGCAGCAGCTCTGGAGAGAAGGAATGGGTGACGTTTCCGGTCGAGACCCTTCTTCAGGTCCCCTGCCATCAGTCTGATGAAGGATCTCAACCTGAAACGTCACCCATTCCTTCTCTCCAGAGATGCCACCTGTCCCGCTGAGTTACTCCAGCATTTGGTGTCTATCTTTTATTCTGTAGTGTGACCTCATTTCACAGTGGCACACTGGATGGAGCTGCCACCTCACCGTGCCAGAGACTCAGGTTCAATCCTGATCTCGGTTGCTGCCTGTGTGGAGTTTACACATTCTCCCCATGACCGCGTGGGTTTCCTCCGGGTGCTACAGATTCCTCCCACATCCCAAAGACATGCAGGTTTGTGAGTTAATTGGCCAATGTAAATTGCCCCCAGTGTGTAGGGAGTGGATGAGAAAGTGGGTAACAGAGGACTAATGTGAACGGATGATCGATGGTCAATGTGGACTCAGTGGGATGAAGGGACTGTTTCCATGCTATATTTATGAACTTCAAATGCAGCATCATGACATCTGCATGCAAAGATGGAGGAACTATGCAGCACACAAATCTCACCATTAGGTTTTCTTTTGCCAGATATTGCATCAATATTTAAGCACCTTTAACCATGTCATGCTAATAATATCTTCCAGTCAAATGGGGCTCGTCTTTGATCATTTGGTTTCAAACACGCTGGATAGTTATTGCTACTAATAGTCATCAGTTTATATATGTGGTAGCCAAAGACGCAGTAGCGTTTGAACATTAATGGAAATTTCTGACCCTGAAACATGTATATGTGAAACCACCTTCTAACTTCACACGCCGATGACCCAGACTAAAGCTTAAAAGGATCATGGAATTATTTCATGAGGAATTTGGTACTGTAGTAGATAGCAAGTTGCTTTTTGGTATATCCTGTATAGAACTCATTGAATAATTATTATTGAAGTCAGGGCAGATATAAGATTGGTATGTATAGGAAGGAACCGCAGATGCTGGCTTGCACCGAAGATTGACACAAAATGCTGGAGTAACTCAGCGGGTCAGGCAGCATCTCCGGAGAAAGGCCAAAGGTGACGTTTTGGGTCAAGACCCTTCTTCAGACTGAGGGTCAGTGGAGAGGGAAACTAGAGGCATGAAAATGTACAGAACAAATCAGAGTCGGCACCGATGATCAAAGATCGGTGGAGCCCACAATGATCCATTGATGACTGTGGAAGGGGTGATGACAAAGGGATACAAACAGTGGAACTAGCAGGACGGCTGTGGCGGGGGAGAGATGGTGAGAGAAGGAATGCACGTGTTAACTCTGGGTTGTAAGCTGCAACGAGTGAAATGTAAGGTGCTGTTCCTCCAGTTTGCATGTGGCCTCACTGTGACAGTGGAGGAGGTCCAGAACAGAAATGTCAGTATGGGAATGGTATGTTACTTTAGTCTGGAGACAACGTTTATAATTATGCAGCGAACAGGTAAGTTTATTTAATCCTTCTGCTGGTATGGATTTTGGTGGCAAGCCTTTCATTTATTGTTGCCCTTGAGAAGGCTGCCTATTAAAACATGTTAGAAACATAGAAGCATAAAAAATAGGTGCAGGAGGAAGCTATTCAGCCTTTCAAGCCAGCACCGCCATTCATTGTGATCATGGCTGATCGTCCCCTATCAATAACCCGTGCCTGCCTTCTCCCCATATCCCTTGACTCCACTAGCCCCTAGAGCTCTATCTAACTCTCTCTTAAATCCATGTTGCCCAGGTTTTGCTGAGTGCAAGGACATGATGCTTCTTTGACCAAAGAGTTGAGGGTGGATATGAATATTGGTCAATCTGCAAGAGAATTTCTGCACATCTTACTTAAAAATGACCATTGATGAAGACGGTAGAACCTTCGAAACTGTCCAGAAGAACTCAGGTAATTATGCTCCGTGGCCAAAATAGATAATGTCCGGGAACATCAACTTTTTTTTTCCTTTGTGTTTGGTGTGGCTGCAGTTTTCCCACTCATCAATGATTCCCACTGATTCCAATTTTACTAGAGTTGCTTAATTCATGTCAAGAAGGACCACACTGGAATTCAACCATTTTGGCGATATTTACAACAAGGCTCATTTACAACAATGTTTAAAGATAAGCAGCTCTGGCAGAAACCAAATTGAACATAAATGAACATAAACATCTCTGGAGAACCTCCATTAAATGAAAACCTCCATTAGTTTCTTGTTTGTGGAAGCGGCTTTAGCAATAGGTTGGATGTGGGAGCTCTGTGGGATGTTAGAAGAGTGATGTAATTAGCTTGAGGGATCTATTGTAACTTCCCACTCCTGACCAACCATGTACTTGTAAAGGGCCATGAAAACCCGGACATTGAAATGAACATGGTCTGCAAGACATTTCCCTCAGTCGCGTGGCTGGGAGGGCTGCTGCCTTGTGCAGGTTTGTAGGTTAATTGTCCTCTGTAAATTGCGCCTCGTGTGTAGGGAGTAGATGCATAAGTAGTATGTCATAGGACTAGTGAGCAGGTGATCAATGGTCAGCATTGACCCATTGGGCCAATGGGCCTCTTTCCATGCTGTATCTTTTAATCAATCAATTCTATCAATTAATCAATCAATCGATATAAGAACCGAAAAAAGTGTTTTTTGGAAAATTGGGATTAAGTAGTCAGGTAATAATTTAGCCTTGCTTGACTACAATAACAGAGTATAACATCTCCTCATGATGGAAAACCTATGTCTTGCCCATCAGCTGCTACAGTTGGTTACGAATTTATGTATCTCTAGGAGAGAAGGGAGTGTGTTAGGGTGGGTGATTTGGGATGATTTGCTTGTTATAGCTGGCAGTGTGTAGAAGCTGTGATAAATATCAGTGAGGCATCAAGTAGCGTTATTTGTGTGAGGCTGTGACGAAGTTAGGTTTGAGTCCTAGCTGATAATTCCTGGCACGTTTTGAGTGGAGTTCCACAAGGGTCGGAGCTGGGGCCACTACTCTTCATGTTGTATAAGAATGATTTGGATGAGTGCATTGAAGGCTTTGTGGCTAAGTTTGCATACGGTATGAAAATAGGTGGAGGGGCAGATAGTGTAGAGAAAGCATGGACTCTGGAGAAGGACTTGGACAAGTTGGGAAAGTGGGCAGAGAAGTGGCAGATGGAATATAATGTAGCAAAATGTAGAGTCAAGCATTTTGGTAGTAGGAATGAAGGCTTAGACTATTTTCTAAATGGGGTGAGAATCCAGAAATTGGAGGTGCAAAGGGACTTGGGAATGCTGGATTCCCCAAAAGTTAATCTGCAAGTTGAATTGGTAGTAAAGAAAGCAAATTCAATGTTAACATTTATTTCAAGAGGGCTTGTATGCAAAACAGGGATGTAATGTTGGTAAGGCTGCATTTGGAATATTGTGAGCAATTTTGGGCATCATATCTGAGGAAGGATGTGTTCGCTCTGGTGAGGGTCCGGAGGAGGATTACAAGAATGGTCCCAGGAATGAGTAGGTTAACCTGTGATGAGCGTTTGTCAGCACAAGGCCTGTTCTCACTGGAGTTTAGAAGAATGAGGGGGGATCTCATTGAAACATACAGAATAGTGAAAGGCTTGGAGAGAGTGCATGTGGAGAGGATGTTTCCACTAGTGGGAGAGTCGAGGACTAGAGGACAGAGCCTCAGAATTAAAGGACGTTCTTTGAGGAAGGAGATGAGGAGACATTTCTTTAGTCAGAGAGTGGTGAATCTGTGGAATTCTTTGCAACAGAAGGCTGTGGAGGCCAAGTCAGTAGATATTTTTAAGGCAGAGATAGATAGATTCTTGATTAGTACAGGCATCAGAGGTTATAGGGAGAAGGCAGGAGAATGGGGTTAGGAGGGAGAGATAGATCAGCCATGATTGAATGGCAAAGTAGCTTGATGGGCCGAATGGCCCAATTCTACTCCTATTCCTTATGACCTTATTACCCTATGAGACAGTTTACAATTTTGAATCCTCTATTTTTGGGATACCTTTGATTCGAAATGAGTAACATGATTGACAAATGGTACCGGGTTAAACATCACCAAGGAAAAAAGTACCGTTATTTAACTTGGTGTCTTTGGTAGTTATTACTGGGGTGTGTACAAACTGATATAACTCCAAGGAATATGACTAATACTCCCTGCAAATCCAAAAGGGAATGAAAAATAATATTTTGCTAAAGATTTAACAGTAAATATAGATATGTATTCTTTCATGGACCAATGGTGAGATTAAATCAATTTACCCTCCTGGCCTCTGTTGTAGATGTTCCATGTGAATATACAGACATTAGACACAAAAAGCTGGAGTGACAGCAAGTCAGGCAGCATCTCTGGAGAAAAGGAATAGGTGACGCTTCGGGTCGAGACCAGACTGAGTGTCATGGGCATTTAATATACAGACCTTTGAACACTGGAGAATCCGTGCATAGTTCTGGTTAAAGAATCTATTGATCCATAATTGCCAGTATTTAATGAGGATTATGAACATTGTTTTCCCACACAAGACAAAAAATAAAAAGTGCTGGAGTAACTGAGAGGGTCAGGTGGCATCTGTGGAGGAAACGGAGAGGTGACGTTTTGGGTCAGGACCCTTCTTCAGAAAGGAGAACCAGAGAACTGGAGTGTCCAGACTTGGACTCAAAAGCCCACTTCACAAATTGCCCCAGTAAAGAAAGTCCTGACCTTCCTCCGGTATTTAGCTATATCCTGGGCCTAACAAAAATTCATATAAGGCGAAGAACAACATACATCATATGATTAGGCAGGTTACAGTCTTCTGAACTTGATGTTGGGCCTTTGTCTTGCTACCTTCTCTTTTTCATGACATGGTCACTTTTCTGATTTAATCAGCCCGGCACTCCACCATTTCACAGACTTTCCCATGGTTCTGAAAGTTTAAAAACAAAACCGCAGATGCTGGAAATCTGAAAGAAAAACAGAAAGTGTTGCAAGTACTCAGCATGTCAGCCCGCGTCTGCGGGAAGAGAAACGGAGATAATATTTCGGGTCAAAGAACATTCTTCAGAACATCAGTTCAATGTCGAGACAATTGTGTTTATCTATGTTCCTCTCTTTGCAGATGTCGTATTTTCTAGTTTAAATTCATGAAACGCTGATACTATGAGCCCCATGTCCCGTGCGCAAATGATAACCATGTCATCTGGCCTCAAATGCAACCACACCCAATAACCACATTTCCAGCAGAGAAATGTGGATAAGAATGGTGGACAGGAGAATTTTTCAAATGTTTCCCTCCTTCGCCCCGAGGGCCATAAAGTCAATAGTGTAACCTCTTTATGAAACGGCTCAATCAACAGAAACTATGGCCCCATCGCAGAATCCTGAGCTAATTCTGCTACCACCATCATCTATTGCGACAAGTGATGGCTTCCACTGATTGTCGCTGGAAGCTAGCGTCCTTTTCAGGACGGACGATGACAGCGAGGTCAACATTTGTAACAAGATGGACACAAAAAGAACATAAACCATAAGGTGAACAAAATGCTTTCTTCATCAGCGTGACTCTCCACCAGTGAAATAACTTTTAGTTAATTTAGACAGCGGCATCAGATATTTTCTGAGGATCTAGAATACATATTCCAGGTCCTTTGCGTGCAGTAACCTCTTACAGCGGCACACTGCTGCGCCTAAGTTTGCATGCTGCGAGAAGCATTTCATACAAAAGCCCTTTTGGCTATTCAATAAAACAAAATTTGTATGAAATAAGTTGCCTATCTTTTAAATCATACCACTTAAAATAAATAAATAAGGTGATTTGTGTGTTATCCAAATGCCGGTTGTTATCATGTTTAAAATCCTGTTGTAGCCCGGAGCATGGTGCCTATTCTTTTTATTAAATGCAGAACGTTCTGTTTGGATTCACGGGAATTGGTGACTGGAAATTGTATGAGCTAGCCAACCATAAGAAACACAATTTTTTTTCATCTGTAGGGCAAGGTGACCTGTAACAAAAGAGGTATGAAGTAGCAACAACATCAGAGGACCTTTTAAACTGTATATTAGATCAGTAAGGTATATAAGGCCCCTGTCCCACTTAGGAAACCTGAATGGAAACCTCTGGAGACTTTGTGCCCCACCCAAGGTTTCTGTGCGGTTCCCGGAGGTTTTGGTCAGTCTCCCTAATGGTTGAAAGTGGTTTCCGCTTCTTCTATGTTCTATAGAACCTCCGGGAACCGCAGGGAAACTTTGGGTGGGGCGCAAAGTCTCCAGAGGTTTCCGTTCAGGTTTCCTAAGTGGGACAGGGGCATAAGGGTCAGATTTGTATGCATTGGGTGCTAGTCTTCCATCAGAATTCCAGTTTGCCTTTGTGCCATCTTTGTGTCACGTGTGGCTGCCACAGCCAAAGCCTTTAATATTGTTGAGGATGCACTGTGGCGGTATGGTGGCGCAGCTGTGGAGATGCTGCCTTATGCCCCTGTCCCACTTAGGAAACCTGAACAGAAACCTCTGGAGACTTTGCGCCCCACCCAAGGTTTCTGTGCGGTTCCCAGAGGTTCCTGGAGGTTTTTGTCAGTCTTCCTAATGGTCGAAATCGGTTTCCGTTTAAAAAATCGGTAATTTTTTAGTAGAAGCCGGTTGCGATGCTAGTTAAAGGTGGTTGCCTGAGGACAAAAAAACCTCCGGGAACCGCATGGAAACCTTGGGTGGGGTGCAAAGTCTCCGGAGGTTTCCGTTCAGGTTTCCTAAGTGGGACAGGGGCATTACAGTGCCAGAGACCCAGGTTCGATCTTGACTACGGATGCTGTCTGTACAGAGTTTGTACGTTCTCTCTGAGACTGCGTGGGTTTTCTCCGGGTGCCCTGGGTCCCTCCCACATTCCAAAGACATACAGGTCTGTAGATTAATTGGCTTTGGTAAAAACTGTTTAAAAAATTGTCTTTAGTGTGCAGATAGTGCTGGCGTATGGGGATCGCTGGTCAGCGCGGACTCAGTGGGCCAAAGGAACTGTTACCGCGCTGTATCTCTAAACTAAACTAAACTAAACTGCAGTGGGTGCTCCCAGGATATGAATTACCATGTCCATGGCCAAAATTTGCAGGTGCATTATTGAGAGCTGGCATCATAAATAAGACATTCGAGCTTGAGGCTTCACTCAGTGGATTTAATCAAACCTCAAAGCAAGCAGATGCAATTGTTTTCCAACAGCGGTCCCTTATTGTTGGAGCTGAATAGACACTGATGCCTGCAGCCTAATGAAGGTTTTGGCTTCTCTGGGAAATTACTAATCACAGTTCAATAATGGAGGCATTAATGGCAGAAGTTGGTCAGATACATCCTACAATCTGCTTTAGCATTCAGTTCGACCATTCTTCATCATGTCCATTTTGACAACCCCTCCCTTACTCAATTGGCTTTAATTTATGTTGCTAATTTTGATACTTCCTCCAGTAATAATATTTACTTCGAGTTCTTCATCCTCATTAGGACAATAATTTCCAAAATATTATTCCCCCAAAATTAAATTAAAATATTGTTAATATATTAATAGATTATCTCCAACAGAATCGACAATAAATATTTGTTTAACATCTCTGCCATTCTGTAATACCCCATTATAATCTCTTCTGTTTCTCTATCTAAAGGACCCTTTGTTACTTCCTCAAACTTCTTTTTATTGTACACTCTTCAAGCTTTGGTGATCTGTTTATCTTACATAGTGTTCCTTTATTTTTATCTGCTTTCTGCCATTATTCCTTATTTACTCGTTCATTGGTAATTTCTAATAGCTTTTTTTTATCTTACTGTTACATTGTTTTGAACTAACCTTTTCAACTTCTTTTGTCACAGTTGTACCAGAGTGAGTTGTTATTCCTCAAGAAAATATATATTCAGTAAGAATTATGCATAATCTATAATAGCTCTTTAAATTCCTCGTATGTTGCAAAACATACTTGGCTAATAAAGTATGATTGTGATGATGATGATGATGATGATTATTATTTTTATTATTATTAGTTTTTCACAACTTGACCTTGCTTACCTACCATTTTACATTGAGAGCTGATTTCCCAATCTCATTCAGCCAACTCAAATCAGCTACTCATTTAATTGACTAAGCTTTTAGTTTTAGATATTGCTCTCAAATATTATAAAATTCTGTCATAATTTGACCAAAGTGGATTTATAAATTTTATTAATATTGCCTTGTTTTATGGAAGTTCTGACGTTTCTTAAGGGTTGTACAGTGGCACAGCTGGTAGAGCTGTTCCATCACAACTCTGGCAATCCAGTGCTATCTATGTGGAGTTTTCATGCTCTCCCTGTGACCACTCACTTTCCTTTGGGCGCTCAGATTTTCTCACACACTCCACAAAATCTGCAAGTTGGTAAGTAAATTGGATGCTGGAAATTTCCACCAGAGTACAGGTAGAAACATAGAAACATAGAAACATAGAAACATAGAAATTAGGTGCAGGAGTAGGCCATTCAGCCCTCCTATCTCTCCCTCCTAACCCCATTCATCCAACTCAGTATCCCGTACCTGCCTTCTCTCCATACCCTCTGATCCCCTTAGCCACAAGGGCCACATCCAACTCACTCTTAAATATAGCCAATGAACTGGCCTCAACTACCCTCTGTGGCAGAGAGTTCCAGAGACTCACCACTCTCTGTGTGAAGAAAGTCTTTCTCATCTCGGTCTTAAAGGATTTCCCCCTTATCCTTAAGCTGTGACCCCTTGTCCTGGACTTCCCCAACATCGGGAACAATCTTCCTGCATCTAGCCTGTCCAACCCCTTAAGAATTTTGTAAGTTTCTATAAGATCCCCTCTTAATCTCCTAAATTCCAGAGAGTATAAACCGAGTCTATCCAGTCTTTCTTCATAAGACAGTCCTGACATCCCAGGAATCAGTCTGGTGAACCTTCTCTGCACTCCCTCTATGGCAATAATGTCCTTCCTCAGATTTGGAGACCAAAACTGCACGCAATACTCCAGGTGTGGTCTCACCAAGACCCTGTACAACTGAAGTAGAACCTCCCTGCTCCTGCACTCAAATCCTTTTGCTATGAAAGCTAACATACCATTTGCTTTTTTCACTGCCTGCTGCACCTGCATGCCTACTTTCAATGACTGGTGTACCATGACACCCAGGTCTCGCTGCATCTCCCCTTTTCCTAATCGGCCACCATTCAAATAATAGTCTGCTTTCCTGTTTTTGCCACCAAAGTGAATAACCTCACATTTATCCACATTATACTGCATCTGCCAAACATTTGCCCACTCACCCAGCCTATCCAAGTCACCTTGCAGTCTCCTAGCATCCTCCTCACAGCGAACACTGCCCCCCAGCTTAGTGTCATCCGCAAACTTGGAGATATTGCCTTCAATTCCCTCATCCAGATCATTAATATATATTGTAAATAGCTGGGGTCCAGCACTGAGCCCTGCGGTACCCCACTAGTTACTGCCTGCCATTGTGAAAAGGACCCGTTTACTCCTACTCTTTGCTTCCTGTTTGCCAGCCAGTTCTCTATCCACATCAATACTGAACCCCTAATACCGTATGCTTTAAGTTTGTATACTAATCTCTTATGTGGGACCTTGTCGAAAGCCTTCTGGAAGTCCAGATATACCACATCCACTGGTTCTCCCTTATCCACGCTACTAGTTACATCCTCGAAAAATTCCACAAGATTCGTCAGACATGATTTACCTTTCGTAAATCCATGCTGACTTTGTCCAATGATTTCACCACTTTCCAAATGTGCTGCTATCCCATCTTTAATAACTGACTCTAGCAGTTTCCCCACTACCGATGTTAGACTAACTGGTCTGTAATTCCCCGTTTTCTCTCTCCTCCCTTCTTAAAAAGAGGGGTTACATTTGCTACCCGCCAATCCTCAGGAACTACTCCAGAATCTAAAGAGTTTTGAAAGATTATCACTAATGCATCCACTATTTCCTGAGCTACTTCCTTAAGTACTCTGGGATGCAGCCTATCTGGCCCTGGGGATTTATCGGCCTTTAATCTATTCAATTTACCCAACACCACTTCCCGACTGACCTGGATTTCACTCAATTCCTCCTTTGACCCACAGTCCCCTGCTATTTCAGGCAGATTATTTATGTCTTCCTTAGTGAAGACGGAACCAAAGTAGTTATTCAATTGGTCCGCCATATCCTTGTTCCCCATGATCAACTCACCTGTTTCTGACTGCAAGGGACTACATTTGTTTTAACTAACCTCTTTCTCTTCACATATCTATAAAAACTTTTGCAGTCAGTTTTTATGTTCCCTGCCAGTTTTCTTTCATAATCTATTTTTCCTTTCCTAATTAAGCCCTTTGTCCTCCTCTGCTGGTCTCTGAATTTCTCCCAGTCCTCTGGTATGCTGCTTTTTCTGGCTACTTTGGTACGCATCATCCTTTGCTTTGATACTATCCCTGATTTCCCTTGTTATCACGGATGACTACCTTCCCCGATTTATGGGATTTTTTGTAGTTCATCCATGCAGTCTTTAAATGTCTTCCATTGTATATCCACCGTCAACCCTTTTAGAATTAATTGCCAGTCAATCTTGGCCAATTCACGTCTCATACCCTCAAAGTTACCTTTCTTTAAGTTCAGAACCATTGTTTCTGAATTAACAATGTAGAATCTGTGGGATGGTGCGTTGATGGAAATTGTGGGGAAAATAAAATGGATTCGGGAAGAATTAGTGTAAAATGAGGTGGTTACATTTTGGCACAGACTCAGTGGGCCGAAGGGACTATTTCCATGTTGTGACTGTACGACTCTAAAGAATACTGTTCCCTCCATAATGTTCTTGTAAAATGCATTCAACAAGCTTGACTTACGTTCCACTTTTGCTAATTTAGTTTGCCCAGCTGATGAGAAGATTAAAAATTTGCAGGATTTTTGCATTATCCCTATGACTTGCTCTTCCAGTTTCCTGATGCTTGTATTCTGTTCAACATTATGTTCTCTTTAGGCATCCCATTAATTACTCTCACAGCACTTCATGATTTTTTATTATTTTTTTGCTCCAGCCCTGGAACGTCCTGGACTATGTCTCTTATCTCTACTTTCATCTCAACTGTTGGAGCTTCGATCCCATCCTTTATCTTTTTACTTACCTATCCTAACAAAGTCAAATTCCCTTGAATAGTTAGTACCCAACCTAGCCACTGGACAACTCTGTGACGGTAACGGCTGATAGATCAAACCCACATTTTAATACGTGCCGTTAATTAATCAATTTTGTTACAAATGCACCTTATATTCAATTCTAATCTCATTAATTTTAACCTTACACAACTTTTTCCCATTGTGCTATACTCTACTAAATGCTCTACTAAATATTGTTAATCTCTCTGTCCTTTCCTGATCCACACATTCTCATTTCCCCCAAGCTTCTTCTGAAACTTACAATATAACTTTAATGTGATCTGACCCATCCTTCTATCTTTGTGTAGGAAGGAACTGCAGATGCTGGTTTACACCAAAGATAGACACAAAATGCTGGAGTAGCCCCAGCAGAGAAGGACTGACTCTCAATCCTTCTGAAGGTAGACTTCATCCCTAACCTTTCAGGGAAACCTGGTACCTAAACATGTGGCATGGAAATCAACACAAGGTGTTTAAATTAAACAACCTGATTCTACACAGTTGGCTCCAGTTACTGAAGTTTCTAATTTGTACCATCAATTTCACTGGGATACTGGATCCTAGTCGTTCATATGGTAATCCTAAACTCATGCAAATGAAGAGGGTTCCATGCCCAACATTTAATATGATCTGACGTGATGTATATCTTTGGAGTACCATCACTGACTTTGATGATTCTTAGGTAAGGCAGAGAAACCTTGCACTTTGTGTTTTCCCAGTTTCTTGTTCCAGCTTTTGGCAAATGACCTCCCCTTGAAAAATGTTCATGTGCGAGTACTGGCTGAGGTTTGCACCACATAGAGCCATTCGAAAAAAAAAACTATGGAAATGTGGAGGAGGCTGCTCTATGTGGGAACCTACATTCTAAAGAGGAAGAAAGAATGTTGGATCATGTATTTTACATAATGTTGGGAAAAAAAAGATTGAGATAATTGTCAGCGGTCCATAGTCATTGGCCTCCACAAGCATTGGGAGTAAGGATTTCCACAAGTTCACCACTCTCTGAGTGAAGAAACACCCCCTCATTTCAGGACCAAATGTCTTACCCAATATCTCAAGACTTTGAGCCCTCATTGTAAATCCTCCCAGCCAAGGAATCATCTTTCTTGTCAGAATTTGATGCATTTCAATGAGCTCCCATTTCATTCCTGGTCCAGGCCTGGTAGACACAATCTCTCTTTTTATGCCAGTCCGTTTATCCCAAAAATAAATCTTTTCATGCACTCCTTCCTGGCAAGAATATCCTATCTTCTCTTCTTACACTAAAATTGCACACAATACTCTAGATGTGACACCACTAAGGCCTGGTATCATTCTAATAAGATATTTGTGCTCTTATAATAAACACAACATGCTGGAGTAACTCAGCGAGTCAGGCAGCATCTCTGGAGAAAAGGAATAGGTGACGTTTCGGGTCGCGATCCTTCCTCAGACTCATAGGTGACATATTGGGTTGAGACCCTTCTTCACATCTGAAAAAGGACGTCGACCCGAAACATCACCTATTCCTTTTGTCCAGAGATGCTGCCTTCAGCAAACATAAGATACTCAGAGCGTGCACTGTTTGTAAAGTCTCTCTGTTAATTAATGTACAAAAATATATTCCTCGTTCAAGTCAACGACTTATATTGTGAATAGCAGAGACCAAAGTATTGATGTCTGTAGTGGCCCTTTGGTCACTACCTATCACCCCAAATAAGATTCAAGACATTGTCTTGCTCATAGATGACCAATGTCCACATTATGAAACCACCCAGACTTTCTGTGGAGATATGGTTCAGCTGTAAACAGTCGTCCCTATTACAGATGCAAGTAACCCTGGAGTATTTTGTTGCCCGCCTGATGATATGCATTTCCATTATCTGTGTGCATTATGTTCACCAGGGAGACTTTCAGTTTCCCTCACCAACATTGGCTTTTTTAATGGAAAATTAATTTAAAATCCATCCCTTGTGTATCATTTTTAAGACTTTAAAGTATTTTTGTACATTTATAAACCGAGTGACTATAAACAGTGCACGTTCTCAGTATATTATGAGGTCATCTTTGTTCCTTTATGGATGTTTATATTTATTTAAGATTTTATCAGTTGGCACTCTCACAGTAATAGTGCATAAATACTTTAAAACCGGAACCAGATAACTTTGGTAAAGCTCTTAGGTGGAGGGAATCTGACAGGTTAAAAGGGCCAGAGGATTAGTTGAGGAAGCAGCTTGATAGGCAGGCAGCTAGTGGTGAGAGTGTTTCTAATCGAATGCCTAAAACAGGCCCTTTGGATCTATTTACCAGAGTAACTTACTCAAAGTTTCTACATGCTTTTCTACCCAGATCTCAGCAAATCCTCTCTCTCAAGATTCTAGTACCTCTTCCTCCAATTACATAGGTATATGGCAGCATGGTTGCACAGCAGTAGAGTTGCTACCTTACAGTGCCAGAGACCCAGGTTCAATCCTAACTATTGGCACCGTCTGTATGGAGATTGTACGTTCTCCCCATGACATGCCTGGGTTTTCTCCAAGATCTTTGGTTTCCTCCTACACTGCAAAGACGTAGAGGTTTGTAGGTTAGTTGGCTTGGTATAAATGTAAAATTGTCCCGTGTGTGTGTGGGGTAGTGTGAGTGTGCGGGGGTCGCTGGTTGGTGCGGACTTGGTGGGTCGAAGGGCCTCCATCTCTAAAACGAAAAAAAAAACCGAATCCCAACATCCCGTTACTAACAGATACCAACATTCCCCTATTACTGCCTAATCCTACTAAAACCCTCAGCTTCTCCACAACAATATGCACACATGCCAGTGACAAGCCCTCACTGACACTGCCAGCTCCTAACAACTAACCACTGAATTATGCCAAATCATACAAACTCACTTATTACATAAGATTCCAACAATTACAATCCCCTTCCCCACCTACTGCAAGTTCCCACAACCCCACGGAATCCTATGGAAAAGAAAAAAAAGCTGCAGATGCTGGAAAATCTAAAATAAAAACATAAAATGCTGGCTACACTCAACTGTGCAGGATGCATCTGTGTGAAAAGAAAGAGAGTAAACGTTTCAGGTCAAGGAATCTTCATCCCACTTATTACATAGGTATATCCTAACCAGCAAATGTCATGTCACTGACTACACATCATCGACTTCACCCCCACTGCATACCATCCCATCCTGAACAAAAGGTACACATTTCTGGAGTGCCTCAGCGGGTCAGGCAGCATCTCGGAAATATATGGATAGGCAAAAATTTGGGTCGGGACCCTTCTACAGACTACTATGAGTTACTGAGGCACACCAACGCTTTGTGTCGTTTTTTTGTAAACCAACTTGTGCAGTTACTTGTGTCTACACACGATTCTCAACCCTAAGGTGTAGAAAAGAACTGCAGATGCTTGTATAGACACAGAGTGCTGAGGTAACTCAGCAGTTCAGGCAGTGTCTCTGAGACAAATGCAGGAGCTGGAGTAGGGTGGTGAGGGTGATGAGCAAATGCAGGAGGTGGTGGAGCGAGAAGGAACATGGTGACAGGGGTAAGAGGAGTGAAAAAAAAGTTGTGCACGGAGCGAGGGGAAAGGGAGGCTGGTTGGATAATAAGGGGAGGGGTGTGTTTACTTCAATTTAGAGAATTCAATGCACCAGCCGTTGTGTTTGCAGACTACCCAAGCAGAACGTGAGGTGTTGTTCTTCCAGTTTGCATGTGGCCTCACTCTGGCAGTGGAGGGGGTTCGAGGACAGACGGGTTGTCGGGGAACTGGAAAGAAACTGAAATGGCAGCAGCCAGTAGCTCCAGGTAGTCCTGGCGAAGAGAGCACAAGGTGGTCACTTAGTCCCATATCAGCTAGATTGACTACATACCTCCATGATGTCTACCATAACTTGGATCTCATGAACTCTACTCAGTGTTCATAATACCTTAAAACCGCCAATGCATTCAATCAAATAATCATTCTGTGCACTTTGCCAGAACCCAGTTTCACTAAAGGAAGTGATCTTTCTCCTTCCAAAGGAACCATATAACCATATAACCATATAACAATTACAGCACGGAAACAGGCCCTCTCTGGCCCTTCCAGTCCGTGCCGACCATTTGTTTTCCCCTAGTCCCATCTACCTGCACTCAGACCATACCCCTCCATTCCCTTCCCGTCCATATACCTATCCACTTTACTTTTAAATGTTAAAATCGATCCTGCCTCCACCACTTCTGCTGGAAGCTCATTCCACACAGCCACCACCCTCTGAGTAAAGAAGTCCCCCCTCACGTTACCCCTAAACTTCTGTCCCTTAATTCTCATGTCATGCCCTCTTGTTTGAATCGTCCCTACCCTCAATGGGAAAAACTTATCCACGTCAACTCTGTCTATCCCTTTCATCATTTTAAAGACCTCAATCAAGTCCCCCCTTAACCTTCTGCGCTCCAAAGAATAAAGACCTAACGTGTTCAACCTTTTTCTGTAACATAGTTGCTGGACATTCTAGTAAATCTCCTCTGTACTCTCTCTATTTTGTTGACATCCTTCCTATAATTAGGCAACCAAAATTGTACACCATACTCCAGAATTGGTCTTACCAATGCCTTGTACAATTTTAACATTACTTCCCTACTCCTATATTCAATGCTCTGATTTATAAAGGCCAGCACACCAAAGGCTTTCTTTACCACCCCATCTACATGCGATTCCACCTTCAGGGAACTATGCACAGTTATTCCTAGATCTCTCTGTTCCACAGCATTCCTCAATTCCCTACCATTTACCATGTACGTCCTATTTTGATTTGTCCTGCCAAGATGTAGCACTTCACACTTATCAGCATTAAACTCCATCTGCCATCTTTCAGCCCACTTTTCCATATGGCCCAAATCTCTCTGTAGACTTTGAAAATCTACTTCATTATCCACAACACCACCTATCTTAGTATCATCTGCATACTTACTTATCCAATTTTCCACCCCATCATCCAGATCATTGATGTACATGACAAACAACAGTGGACCCAACACAGATCCTTGAGGCACCCCACTGGTCACCGGCTTCCAACCCGACAAACAGCCATCCACCATTACTCTCTGACATCTCCCATTCAGCCACTGTTGAATCCATCTTGCTACTCCGCCATTAACACCTTAATTGAACCTTCTTAACCAACCTTCCATGGGGAACCTTTTCAAAGGCCTTACTGAAATCCATATAAACAACATCCACTGCTTTACCCTCATCAATTTCCCTAGTAACCGCTTCAAAAAATTCAAGAAGGTTTGTCAAACATGACATTCCAGGCACAAATCCATGTTGACTGTTCCTGATCAGACCCTGTTTATCCAGATGCTTATATATACTATCTCTAAGTATCCTTTCCATTAATTTGCCCACCACTGACGTCAAACTAACAGGTCTATAATTGCTAGGTTTATTCTTTGAACCCTTTTTAAACAATGGAACAACATGCGCAGTACGCCAATCCTCCGGCACTATTCCCGTTTCTAATGACATTTGAAATATTTTTGTCATTGCTCCTACTACTTCTACACTAACTTCCCTCAATGTCCTAGGGAATATCCTGTCAGGACCTGGAGACTTATCCACTTTTATATTTTTCAAATGTGTCAGTACTTCCTCCTCTTTGAATCTCATAGTTTCCATAGCTACTCTACTTTTTTCCCTTACCTCACAGAGTTCAATATCCTTCTCCTTGGTGAATACCGAAGAAAATAAATTGTTCAATATCTCCCCCATCTCTTTTGGCTCTGCAGATAGCTGTCCATTCTGGCTCTCTAATGGTCCAATTTTATCCCTCGTTATACTTTTGCTATTAATATAGCTGTAGAAACCCTTTGGATTTACTTTCACCTTTCTTGCCAAACCAACCTCATATCTTCTTTTAGCCTTCCTAATTTCTTTCTTAAGATTCTTTTTACATTCTTTATACTCCTCTAGCACCTCATTTACTCCATGCTTCCTATAATTATTGTAGATATCTCTCTTTTTTCGAAAGTGTCTAATTTCCCTTGAAAACCATGGCTCTTTCCAATTTTTACTATTTCCTTTCAACCTAACAGGGACATAAAGTTATCTTTCTCCTGGAATCTGGAAATTTTTCCATAAAGTTCTGCTGGACTTTAGCCATCCTTCCATTACTGTTGACCATGACCTCAACACTATAGCCTTCTAATTCCTAGCATTCTTCACTTGCAAAAATTACTCTTTAAAAAAAAAATGTTTGGCATTATACATAGGTTTTTTAATAAAAACCCCAATTCACTTTTTGCAGTTTCACATACAATTTGTGGTACTACATACCACATTACCGGTCCTGTGTAGTGCATTCATGTTCTGTTGGTGTAATATTTACTTCTTAAGCAGTTTTCACACACAGCACAACTTTTCTTTTAGCTTGCTGCCTTTTCCATGCCTGTCACACTGGAACTTACAGTAACTTTACGCCACACAGCCAAGTTTCACCAAACTTAGAGTATTATGGCACAGTGAGGTATTATGGTAAAAACAGACACAAAGTGCTGGAGTAATGTTCATTTGAGAAATCATGGATATTCCCAGGATATAGGGATTTCCCACATTTAACAACTAGAACTTCCATTTCTGCCCAGAAGCCAAAGAGTAATTCGGGGTGGGGTTGGTGGCATTTATCAGAGATTAGGCAAAAGTAAGGAAGGAAAGACATGGCTTGGGAGTGGTTTTGATGTGGAGCAGATAGCAGAAGCTCGGGGAATATCAGTGTTCTGCAATAGTGAGAAATGAAGGGAAAGATCAAATGAGGATCTTCCATTGATGGCTTGCCAAATCAATGGAAAATTCAGCTTTTTTTCAACATCATATCCTTTATTTGCAAAAACGATAGCATTCTAATAACTATTCCTGGAGTTCTAATAGGAATTACAGCACTAGACTACAGTAGTGCAAAAGGTCAATCACCTCAAAGTTTTCAAGAGTGATTAGAAATGAGTAATGATTTCAGTCTCACCCACATTCAAAAATGGGTCTCGACCCGAAACGTCACCTATTCCTTCTCTCCATAGATGCTGCTTCACCAGCTGAGTTTCACCGGCATTTTTGTCCACCTTCAAAAATGGGTTGTTCTGATCAGGACAAACCAGAAATTGTGATGATAGTGTTCCTGATTAGGTGTTGAGTGGAGGTTATAGTCAGTAAGAGGGGACAGGAACATTGTTTGAGAAGAGGTGCACACTGCTACAAGGAATACTCTCATTGACATGATACTGCGTGGTATACAGCCAGACCAAGATTTGAAAGCATTGTACAAATATGCCATTAAGTTGGAAAAAAATATGCCGTTCAGCCAGAAAGACTGTAGGGAAGAAGCTATGGAGAGAGGTTGTCCAAGGATAGAGGAATCAAGAACGACAGGACATACCTTTAAGATTAGAAAGGAAATATTTAATAAGAACCTGAGGGGCAACTTTTTAATCACAGAGGATAGTGTGTATATGCGATGAGCTGCCGGAGGAGCTAGGTGAGGCAGGTATATTAACAACATTTAAACAACATTTGGTTGGAAAGAAAGATTTAGAGGGATATTGTTCAAATGGTGGTAAATTGGACTAGCTAAGACGGGGCATTTTAGTTGACATGGATGAGTTGGGCTGAAGCTCCTTCTGTTTCTGTGCTGTATCAATGACTCAATGACACATTGACAAACACAACCAGAAACTGCTAAATAAAACCAGGCACAATTAGCACTTTGGAAGTGCTCCATGTTCCAAGATAGGACATGTCCACAACTCATATGCATCATTGTAAAAACGATGCCAGGCACATAAATGGTGGGTTCATAAGTTCATAAATCATAGCAGCAGAATTAGGCTATTCAGCCCATCGAGTCTACTCTGTTATTCAATCATGACTGAACTATCTTTCTTTTTCAACCCCATTCTCCGGCCTTCTCCCAGTTACTTGTGATTCTTTCTAATCAAGACCCTGTCACTCGACATGAATCCAGTTCAATCAAATCCGGTTCATTACACACAAGGGATAGGAATGCGTTTCTCATCTTTAATTTTGAACCTCTGGTATTTAATCTTCTCAATCAAGACAATGTTAATATTAATCACAGACAAAAAGAAAAAGAAGAAATAAAGAGAAAAGTGGCATTTGTGTGGTTAATTGTAACTCAACTTCAGATATTAGGTTTCCTGACATAATCTCGTTGAATTTATATTTAAAAGTCTCTTGACATGTTGGAGACTACCCAACTCTCTCAGTACTCTATTTTCTAATTGCTAGACATCATTCTGGTAGATCCACAAACTACCCACCTTAGAAACACTGGCCCAGAATAAGCAAAGGCTATTTCATTCCACTTTTCATCCCGATATCATTGCTGGCCCATATCTGAGATCCCACTTTCCACAGCGTCCATTAAAGCTCAGTCCCTAGGAGTGCATTCCAGTTGGTCATTAGCAGATTTCAATTTGCAATGTCATGGATCTCAACATCTCATGCAACGTTCTTAAGTATGAAACAATCTTCTAACATCCCTTACTTTGCAACAACTCTCCCACAGCTCCCACCAAACTAGATCCACCTCCATGACACTTCAACTACCATCATCCCAATGATCTACATTTCCTCTCTACAGCGCTTTGTCTTCCTCCATATTCCTTACAAACTACTTCCCGTTACTATTCTTTGTCATTGCGAGATAAACAAACTGCTGGAGGAGCTAAGTGGGTCAGGTAGCATCAGTGGAAGGAACCCAGGCTCTTGTGCATGTTCGTCCACCCAATTGTTTGATATTGACCAAAGTCAACAGCAGCTATGGCCAACATCATGGTATTGGCATTAAGAAACATGCTTTAACTCCAGATTTTAGTCATTGTCCAGATTTTGGGGCACAGGAACCACGAGAACACTGAGATGCAGAATTGTGAGGAGCAAACTTGGTCCTGAGCAATAGTCAGAGCATTATTAATCTTTTTTGCTGATTTATCATGTATTATTTTACTGCTGTTAAAAAAAATACCCATTGAGTATCTATGAAGGAAATAAAGGAATACTGGCAAATTATTCTCTCTTTTAAAGGTGATGTTTAAATGACAGTGATGAGTGTGCTGGTGGTCCACAAGCACAGATGTTAATATTGGTGCATGATGATCAAATCTCCATACAGAAGGATAAAAGTATTTCAAGGAAGGTAATACAATGGCAGTATCTGTGGAAGGAAATAGTAAGATTAAATGAGAACTTACCAGTTCGAAGTTTGATCTGTATTTTATGAGGAGTTACGATGAGGGATTACGTGAAGACCCCGTCCAGCACGCATGCGCGACATTTCTTCAAAGCAGCGGTGTGGATTCACAGAAAAAAACACAACAATTGAAATAAATATAGTAAAGAAAAAATAAGAACTTAGTTACCAGTTGATCTGTATAATAGAGAGTGGGAGCTAATCCCTCATCGTAACTCCTCATAAAATACTTCGAACTGGTAAGTTCTCATTTAATCTTACTATTTTACTTCGGAGTCACGTTAGTGACTACGTGAAGACTTCAAAGCTCTGTGAATCCGAACCGTGTACCAGCTCATGCTTCACTCACTGTCTGAAGACCTTAGAGGGAGGAAGTATGTTATTACAATCAACAATAACCTGTTTGTGAACAATAAAGGTTTATTAATGACAACAAAAAACAGAGAGCTCCCCGGGGCTTAAATTAAATATTAGCTGCAGACTCTAAAATTCTGTCTGCAAATGTAGCAGGTTCCGCCAGCGGCTTATTATAAAACCTTTGGAAAGTTCTTTCCGAGGACCATCCTGCTCTGGCCAGAATATGGTCCATAGGCACGTCCATTCGCCTAGTCGCCGACGTAGATGCAGCCCTGGTGGAGTGAGATTTGTGAACATTAGTATTGACTCCCGCGGACTTAAGCACCTGCTTGAGCCATCTTGAAATGGTTTGGCTCGTCACCTGACCATGAGGCTTCTTGTGGCTTATCCATAAGGCTTTTTCTCTCCCTCTTAAGTTGTATGTTGTGTCTATGTAATTGGCGAGATGTGTCTTGGCACACAGCCGTGGGTCAGATGAATATGCCCGGAACTCCATGACTGGAGGCGTGGTACCTGGTCTAGTTTGTTTGACCAGTCCTGAATATGGAATGTGAAACAGTCCAATGACTCTGTCATGCTGTCCAGCCTCAGAAGGTGGAGGGACTGTACCCTTTGAGCTGACACTAGTGCCATGAGCATGACTGATTTCAGAGTAAGTTGTTCCAGCGTGAGTGACCTGGGTGGTGGCCATCCCCTAAGGTACATCAGCACAATGCTGACATCCCAGATCTGAGTGTACCTTGGTCTGGGGGAATTGGTGTTAAAAATGCCCCTCATAATTTTGACCACTAGTGGATGGGACCCCAAAGTCAGTTGTCCTGCTGCTGGAACCAAATAAGCTGACAACGCACTCCTGGCTGTATTAATGGCGCTGTAGCTGAGTCCTTCCCGATGTAATCCAACCAGAAACTCCACAACACTGGTGGCTGTAGCTGTAGTGTAGGTAGTTTCTGTTTTGGAGCAATACCGTTCCCATTTTCTTATGTTGGTCAGGTATTGTCTCCTGGTGGACTCCCGGTGGGATGTGGTCATCATGTTGATGGCGTCCTCAGACAGTCCCAGGCCCAGTAGAGGTCTTTTTAGAATCTGCAAGCCAGGAGATTGACTCTGTCATGGCACGGGTGACTAATGCCTGACACTGGGTGGATTAATAATTCTGGACTACTGGGGAATTCCAACAGTGTTTCGACAGCCATGTCGAGGGCCACTGGGAACCATGGCTGTGTCGGCCAGTCGGGTATTATCAAGATTCCTAAAGCGGAATTCAATTGAATCTTGCGTAATACCCGACTGATGAGGCAGAAGGGAGGATAAGCATAAAAGAACATTTTCCCCCAATGCAGCGAGAATGCATCAACTGCTGCTGCCTCAGGGTCTGGTTCCCAAGCGACATACGTTGGTACCTGGTGATTCAGCCTGGATGCAAATAGATCGATATCTGGTGTGCCATATTGCTTTGTAATTTCAGCAAATACTTTGGGATTTAACATCCATTCGATGTTATCGTTGAATTTGCGTGACCTGGTGTCTGCCACTGTATTTTGCTTACCTGGTAGGTAAGTTGCTGATAACCAAATATGTCTTTCGACACACCATTGCCAGATTAGGTTGACCAAATTGTCACACGATATCGACTTTACACCACCCATGTGGTTGATATAAGCCACCACCGTGGTATTATCTAATTGCAATTGGACATGTGCATGATGCGTATTAGATGAATATGCTTTTAAACCATAAAACGCACCCAACATTTCTAAGTAGTTGATACCCCGTGTCTGTAGGCAAGATGATTCAAAATTAGTCCATCTGCCCCCTGTGCTGGATTGCATGTTAGTTGCTCCCCAGGCCAAAGCACTGGCATCCGTTTGAATGGTTAATACTGGGTTGGTGATTATTATGGGACTGGAACTGAGCCTAACGTTCCTTGTCCACCATTGTAACTCTGGAATGAATTCATCAGTTAAATTCATAACTCGGTCAAGGTGACCTGAGTTTTGCTTTAGTGCGTGCATTTTTGCTCTTTGCAAATTTTGAAAGTGCAAAGGCCCAAATTGTACAGCTGGAAAAGCTGCTACCATTTTACCAATAACTCTAGCTACCTGCCGTATGGTTGGCTGATGTTTATCCATGAGTTTGTTGCATGATAGTGCCAACTCTGATGCTTTCCACTTTGGCAGAGTTACAATCATGCGAACAGTATCAATCGTAAATCCAAGATAGTCCCTGGTAGTGGATGGTGTAAAATTGGATTTATCTGGATGTATGACAAACCCCAAAGTTTCAAACAAACGTTTGGTGGCTGCTACTGCCGAAATGGCTGTCTCCAAGGTTTTCCCTACTATTAAAATGTCGTCTAAGTACGCCATGACTATATGCTTTTGTTTCCTCAATAATACCAAGGCGGGTTTTAAGATTTTAGTGAACAACCTTGGAGTGGAGGTTAGCCCATTTGGTAAGGCTTTAAATTGCCATAACTGTTTCATCCAGATAAACTTTAAGTATTTACGATGCTCCTTGTCCCATGCATCCAAAAACAAGTGCAATCTCCCCCCTGTTAGTATAGAGCCCCTACTGCTCATATGCTGAGAGGAACCAGACCCACCTACCTCCATGGTTACTGGTGCTTCTTCTGCCTCTTCGCTGGACGATGAGGCATCTGCTGGGCTGTAGAGGGCTGCTGTTGATGTTGTTGTTGTTGGGGGTGGCGCATTTTCCATGGGGTCCGCTCTGGGCCCTGGCCTAAAAAAGGCTTACGGGGAATGATTGCGGACCCCGAGCTTTCACCAGTCGCATATGGTGGTCGACGACTGGTGGACGCCGTGGGGTACTGCCGCCTGGGTTTGTTAGGTCTGCTCGGTCCCAAACCTGCCCTCACAAGACCAAAGGTCTTGGATTCTTCCTCTAGGTCTTTCACCTTTTTCGGAAGGTCCTTCCCAAAGAGCGGAATTGGAGGTTCTGAACCCGGTGTCCCGCAATTTAGGGTTGAGGGCAGGCTTGATGATTTCCTTCCGTAAATTGTTTATCTCATATTGAGTGGTGCACAGCAGAGCTAATGTGTCTTGCTGATATGTGGAGATGTCCACACCATCAATGGACCGAGCATATGCTTATTCCTGCAGTCAGGAGTTTAAGGATTTTCTGGAGCTTCAACTCCAGGTTCCTGATGTTCTGCCCCAAATGTCCCCAAATTTGGCTGTTTACAGCTGGTACATTCAATGGTGTACAATTTTCTGGGACTGTATATAATTCAAGAGCCTCATTGACCACCTGTTCTTGTAGGGGTTTTAAGGACAGGTGGTCAATGCTGGCTGCAAGTTTCAGTTCTAACGGCCGACCCACTCATGGAATGGCCACGTAGCGGTTGACCACACCCAGCAGCTCTTCCTGATCCTGTACACCCTGCGTACTCCGGACATCTTCAGCCAATGACTCCTCTTCTTGACCAGCCCAGACCTGGTCACCAATGCTGCCTTCAATAGAAGGTGAAGCAATGGTCAGTGCCGTAATGGGCACTGCGGGAGTGCCTGAGCTCCCTTGGCGAGTCTGCTGCTGCTCTCTCAGCAGATCTCGCTGGAGCAATTGCTCCACAAGCCGTTCCATTCGACTTAGGCGGCTGCCTGTGCCGCTCTCGAGCGGTGAGGCATCTTCATCCGAATCGTCGATACTACCGCCCGGTTCTGGCTGCAGGTACCTCCAGCCCGCTGTTCAGGCTGCACTAGCGGTGCTGTGCTCGGCTCGGTAGTTATTCCCGCCGCCTCTTGCCCCCCCCTCCAAAGAACATTCCTCAACGGAAGACGAACGAGGGCGAGCTGCAGATTTCTTCCCTCTGGTCTTGCTCATTATTTCTGGAACATCAAGCAGACCACAGAGAAAATACACACGGCCACGGTAAAACTTACCTGTCGGCCCGACTTTTCAATTTGTAGCGGGAGCGCCTTGAACTCCCGTTCGTCGCGGGTGCACTGCATGAACGCTAATGTCGCGCATGCGTGCTGGACGGGGTCTTCACGTAGTCACTCACGTGACTCCGAAGTAAAATAGACTGGCGGAAGGGCGTTGACCCAAAACGACAACTGGCCATTTCCCTCCACGGATGCTGCCTGACTCACAGAGTTTGTATTTTGCTTCCCACATATTTGTTTGGCTCAGTTATACTCAAACTAATTTAGTTGAACTATGAAACTTTAGTTGAGCTTTAGTCAGAGGGTAGTTAATCTGTGGAACTCATTGCCACAGAGGGCTGTGGAGCCCAAGTCAGTGGATATTTTTAAGGCCGAGATAGACAAATTCTTGATTCGATGGTGAAGTAGACTTGATGGGCTGAATTGCCTAATTCTACTCCTATAACCTGTGAACATGTGAAGGAAACGATAATAAATCAAAGCCAATATGCCATTGTTAATAATTATAGTGACCATTATACATAGTAAGTGAAATCATTTGCATTTATATAAATATGGTAACGTTCTTGACCTCAGCATGTTGGAATCCCGTCATAGACAACAAAGTAATTTGGAAGAGTAGTTGCTGTTGTAAAATAGAATAATTCTTCATAGGGTATTATCTTGATGACACAGACATTTTATTAGGATTAGCTTGTTCATATCATGCAATTGTCTGCTAGCTTAAAAAGGCTCCATAATGCAGAGGATGCAGCACTGGTGACAATGCATTGTTGCTGTTAATCGCTTATATTTCACACTTAAATGAGTATCCCAAATAGAAATGTGAAATATGAATTGCACAAATGATGTGGCTAAATATTTTGTGTATGAATGTCACATTTCTCCCTTTATACTGGGTTGAAATTCCAAATAACAGGCATGAAAAATTGCTTGATTATAGATTGTGATTCTCACTGCTTCCTGCTATGATTATTCATAGGTTCAGCAGAAGGTCATCTGGATTGACAGGGGACACAGGTGACTACCTTGCTTCAAATAAGTTTATTCTTCAGCGGACAGCTCCACAGCATCTTGTTAAACATTTCCAACATGGAGGCTTGGCCGGCATGCACCAATATTAATATTAAACATCACCCGTCCATTTTCTCCACAGATGCTGCCTGACCCGTTGAGTTACTCCAGCACCCTGTGCCTATCTTCACATCTGCGCATATGGACCATTTTAGCACATTAATCAGTTGTGAACTGTTGGAACTATGTTCATCGAGGCAGTTGAAGACTACTTCATTATTCTCCTAGTCTGTGCCTTGTAGAGGTTTCTGGGGTTAAGCAGCTACCAAGTGTCTGACGTGCTTTTGTAGGCATGGATTTACGTGGCTGGTCTAAGTGAGTTTCTGATCAATGGTGACCCCAGGATGTTGAAGGTGGGGAGCTTGAATATGGCTATTGCTATTGAATGTCAAGGATAAGTTGTTAGGCTTACGGTCATTGTTGGCAACGGTCATTACCTCGTACTTGTGTGCCACAAATGTTACCTAGTTCACAAGTTCATAAATCTTAGGAGCAGAATTCACACTAATCCGCCCGCCAAGTCTACTCCGCCATTCAATCATGCCTGATCTATCTTTCCCTCTCAACCCCATTCTCCTGCCTTCTCCCAATAACCCCTGACACTCTTACTAATCAATAATCTGTCAATTTCCACCTTAGAAATATCCATTGACTTGGCCTTCATAGCCAAAGTATACTTGCCACATGTCAGCCATGCCTAGATGTTGACAGGGTCTTGCAGACTGCAGGCATGGATTGTTTTATTTGCTTCGGTGTAAATCAGCATCCGCAGTGCCTTTTTACACATTCATTTCATCTGTGATTCTTGTTTGCTCTGAGGCCAGAACTAATTCTTCCAAACTCCATTCATGCTGTGTGTTGACCTTCATGTCGAAACTTCCTGTTTTATTTTATTTATTGTTTTATTTACAGCTGAGTTATGAATGAAATTGAACATTGTGCAATCATCAATCATCAATGACGCTGTTAATGATGGTCAAGCCCGTGACACTACCCTGAGGAACTCCTACAATTATGTAATGGGTGGAAACAATTGCCTTCCACCAACCACACCATTTTCTTGTATGCAGGGTATGTCCAAAATGAGTGATTTCTCCTTTTATGCTACACACAATCAAATGTTGGTTTGATGTCAAGCACAGTCATTAACCTCACCTCTGGAATTCACCTCTTTGGTCTATGTTCGTAAGAAATCTGTGGTGAGGTGTGGAGTCGAGTGATTCTGGTGAACCCAAACTGGAGATTTAAAAGCAGGTTGTTGGTAAATGTCACTAGATAGTAATATTGGTGATGCCTTCCATCACTTTGCTAATGACTGGTTGGCAATAATTAGCTACATTTAATTTGTTCTGCTTTATGTGAAGAGAACATACTTGGGCGATTTTGTACATTGTTGGGCAGATCCAATCTGTAACTGTACTGGAATGTGTAGGAAGGAACTGCAGATGCTGGTTTAAACCGAAGATAGACACAAAATGCTGGTGTAACTCCAGCACTGGAATGGCTTGATGAGAGACACAGATAATTCTTGAAGATGCCTCATTGATGTAAGGGGCAGTCATTTTTCATCTAATTTCATCTGTGATTCTTGGTGGCTCCAAGGCTGGAACTGTGTAATTCTTCCAAAATCCATTCATGCTGTGTGTTGGCCTTTATGACTAAACTGCCTGCCACTGTTAACCTATGGGCACTTGTATATAGTATCAAAGCTGAATCAATGTGAATACTTGGCCAATAAACTTATTCATTTATTCATTCATTCATTCATGCTTAGTGTGCGTTCCATGGAAAAAAAATAGCCTAGAATTTTAATGATTACTAGAAGTTATAGATCTACCATCATGATGTTTACTTATATTGTATTTGTAATATGTTTCATTTGCCAGTTCTAATGTAGTTAATAATAAACAGAAAAGCAACTCGTAAAGAAACTGTTTAGACATTGACAACCTAGACTTTATTGCTCTTGTTAGTTGGTGCAAAACTCCACAATATAAACAGGACTAACTCAGAAGGTGAGGCAGCATCTGTGGAGGGAAGGAATGGGTGACGTTTCGCGTCGAGACCCTACTTCAGACTTTTCGACCCGAAACGTCACCCATTCTTTCTCTCCATAGATGCTGCCTCACCCGCTGAGTTACTCCAGCATTTGGTGTCTACCTTTCATTTTATCTAGCATCTGCAGTTCTTTCTCACACAGTATAAACATAATGGCCCAGGACGAAAATAGATCTCAAATTTTTCTGAATTTCCATATAGTTATCGTGTAAATTCTACACACTAACAAATATTAAGATTAGATTTGCGCAGTGACCTGGGTGATGACAAGCTCCTGCTGCAAATATCCAATATACTAAATAGATATGAGAACATATGTTTTTGATATTGTCCAAAAGCACACGGACAAGCAAAATAGCTCAGAGTGTTTAGAGGACCTATTATCATAGTACCTACCTGTAATACCTACGATTTCAGTGGAAGATTGGCAAGTGCGAATCAGAGTGTGAACACTTTCTTTCAGATCGTGAATGTCAGGAAGAGATAATTGGAATGTGTTGCTCCGAATCCTTCTACCAGTTCAGTTCAGTTTATTGTCACGTGTACCAAAAAGATTTTTCTTGCATGCTAACCAGTCAACAGAAAGACAATACATGATTACAATCAATCTATTTACAGTGTATAGTTACATGGTAAGGGAATAACGTTTAGTGCGAGGTCCGAGGGTCATCAAAGAGGTAGATAGTAGTTCAGCACTGCTCTCTGGTTGTGGTAGGATGATTCAGTTGCCTGATAATAGCTGGGAAGAAACTGTCCCTGAATCTGGAGGTGTACATTTTCACATTTCTGTACCTCCTGCCTGTTGGGAGAGGGGAGAAGAGGAAGTGGCCAGGGTGCAACTCATCCTTGATTATGCTGCTGGCCTTGGCGAGGCAGCGTGAAGTAAAAATTGAGACTGATTAAAGAGAAGCATTGAAATGTTTCTTGGACATGTTCATAATACCTACATGGTCTGTGGGTAATATTATGATAATTTTCAGTCGTAGTAGTTCTTAAGCAGTGAATCAGTCTTGTAGTTTTCTAGTTGTATTTTAGCTGATAACATAACGTGTTAGTCATGATCATATGATATAATGGGGCAGGCTTTGAAGGGCCTGATGACCCATGCCAACTCCTATTTCCTTCTTTTTTGTATTTTTCCCCACTTTGAATCCCTATCTAAAAGACAAACACTTCTGACAATGGCAAAGTTTCTAGAAGACATCATGAAAGTTCTGATGAAAGTTCATTAACTTGAAATACATACTCTACTTTTCTTGCTACAAATTATGACTTTAGTGACCCGTTAAATAAGACCATAAGACATAAGAGCAGACTTAAGCCACTCAACCCATTGAGTCAAAAAGGCATGCTATTAAATAAGCTAAAAGGAAGGCAAAGTCATACTTTCAGCACATTGTTTGGTTGCATTATAATAATGGGTAGGATATGCGTACCACCATGAGACATAGGGGCAGAATTAGGCCATTTATCCCATTGGGTCTACTCTACCATTCATTCATGGCTGATCTATTTTTCTCACAACTCTTTTTTCTACCTTCACCCCGTAACCTTCGATTCCCTTCCTAATCAAGAACCCATCGATCTCCACCTTTACATACCCAATGTCTTGATCTCCACAGCCGTCTGTGACAATATATCAAGTATTTTCTGTTTTCATTTCAGAATTCCACACCAATAGTGCTCCGCGTTGCTTCCTCAAAGTAATCTGAACAGACTAGGAAAGTCGTCACATGAGTGGGATGTTACATTTACTGTGGCCAAATAAAAGTTATTACAAGAAATGGAAATGAACATGGAATTAGATTGCCTGTTTAAACATAATGAGAGATCAAATCCAAGGGCGTGTCTTGGATTCAATTCAATTCAAGTTGAAAATAACAAGTGTTTTAAATCATGCAAAAAATTAAATACAGTAATTCAGATGTTTTCATTGTTAGTACTTGAATGAATATATAGGATAGAATAATGCCGGGTGATGGAAATATTATTTGTACATTTCTAACTAAAAGTTGGCATTTTTTACCTGTAAATCATTCTTTTTTTTCACCACTGCATCCAAATCTCTGGTCCACTGTTCCAATCATCACACAGATTTTCCGCTTACACAATGTTCAAACATAGTTTCATAGAGTATGATGTTTTAGTGCTTGTACTTCTGTTGTGAAACATGTTATTTTTGGGTATGTTTATCAGAGTCCATATAAGCTCATTATTTTATACTATTGTGGCTTAAACTATAATTTCTAAATAGACAATAGGTGCAGGAGTAGGCCATTTGACCCTTCGAGCTAGCACCGCCATTCAATGTGATCATGGCTGATCATCCCCAATCAGTACCCTGTTCCTGCCTTCTCCCCATATCCCCTGACTCCACTATTTTTATGAGCCTTATCTAGCTTTCTCTTGAAAGCATCCAGAGAACCTGCCTCCACCGCCCTCTGAGGCAGAGAATAAAGGCAATAGAATCGACAGAAGTGTTTTGTATTACTATTCATTTCTAATCTTTTTCTGAAGATTATATTGATGGCTATTGAGACACTCCTAGTGGCTCATTGTATTCCTTATGAACAGCTATGCAAGGCAGTTAGCATCTGTGAAAGGAGAAATAGGGCTAATGCTTCATGTCAAAGACCTGATGAAGGATGTAGGAAGAAACTGCAGATGCTGGTTTATACCAAAGATAGATACAAAATACTGGAATAACAGCAGGTCAGGCAGCATCTCATGGATAAAGCAATAGGTGATGTTTCAGGTCAGAATCCCATGGGACAGTAACTCTACTGAGTTACTCCAGCCTTTTATGTCTACCTGATGAAGGGTGTTTGCCTTGAAACATTAACTCTATTTTTTTCCATAGATGTTGCTTGATTTGCTGAGAATCTCAAGCATTTGGGGTTTTTTTGTTTTAGATACCCATCAGCTATAGTTTTTTGATTTTTTTAATCTGAGGTTTATTGTCCAGTTTTCTTGTTTAAGTTGAAGCCAGCCATGTTGATGATGAGAATGCATGCACCCTGGTCGCAGAGATAATCAACCAGATTTCCCATGTTCTGATTTTTGGTACTCCAAATTGGGTTTGGCTGTGACAACTCACACTTAGTTTCCAAAGCAGCATAAATAATCATAAAGCCATAACTGTCAATGAATTGTCGACACAGTTGTAATCAGAACTGCACAATTAAATAGCAAGTTGGCACATATCATCGAGACTTACACGTGACTAATGGCTATTTTACAAATGTTCTGGGGAAATAAGAGAAGCAAGAGGACAACAGAGAAGATGTGCTTGAAAAAAAGGAAGTTCTGTTAATTTCAAATAGCCATTTAGTTACTAGCGAGAAGCAGAGTTTGGCAATGTTTGTCAACTACTAGCTGTTAACAAAAGCCCAAGCTCTTAAACTAGTCTATTATCATTTTAAATTCTTATTAAATAGCACAATGCAACTGAAATCATGGAATGTCCATCAGTGACACCTCTCTTAAAGGTAATGAACCTACTCATTATGAAAATGAAACAAACAAACTCTCTTTGTATTTATTTATAAAATAAACCCAAATAGTTTCCTGTTTTGCTTCAGAAATGGTTAATAATCTATCTGCAATGGCACCACTAAACTGAGCTCCAGGGGAGAATTGCTGTAACCTAATTTTTGAAGACTGATATAACTGCATACAGATTTTACCTTTTAGAATTATAAACCTGTCAAATAAAATACTGAGCACAATATGAGAAAATATGAGAAACCTATTGGGATGCACAACATGCATTATCCTTTGGTAATTTTTCAATATTTGTTTACAAGATTTTGAGAATTTCTTGGCTTTATTACAGCAGATAAGTAGGTCTGATGAAAGGTCACTGACTTGAAATGTTACTTTCCCCATAGGTGCTGCTTAATCTGCTGAGTGTCTACAGTGTTTCCTGGGTTTCTTTAATATATAAAGGAGGTTTGCAGTTTGAACTAAATATTCATTTTGAAGAACGATAATTGTTTAGGAATTCCTGAAGAATTCCATGGCTTTGAAGAACAATAATTGTTTAGGAATTCCATGACAAATCCATCTTTTCACGAGTTGCCTGTTTGGGAGCAATGTGCATCAGAGCCAATGAAAAATATTTTGTCATCTGATGTCGTTTGCTAAATAATAAAATCTGCAAGTAGCACAATTTCTGCAACAATAGTTTTGTATGGTATTTTGCTGATGTGATATTGCTGATTAAAGCCATTATGGTCAGTATCTTCTCAGGTCACATAGTTCTATTATGGATTTGTTAACCTTAATAGAGAGGAGCTTTTCTATTCATTAAAAATAATGGAAATTTGGCTTTAAATTTCACAGTGCCTCAGCAAAACACTGCCTCCAGAATCTATGAAGCCAAATCATGACTGTTGCTGGGCTGTCTTCTCTTATTAGGGCTGCACATAATTCAGTTATTTTATCATTGTTGAGAACCTGCATTTTAATCTATAATTACTGTTCCAAAGTCATAACCGCAACATTTACCACATATGAAGTATATCGGTGCTAGGCAGCACAGTTTTTTCCATTGGTTATATTTAACTCAGATATAATTCTGATGATATCTTGTGACATGCGCTGGGGCTTAATTTGTCCCCAACAGGTTTAAACTAAAATTATATTCATTAATTTTGACATTGTATCACCTAAACACTTTTAGCAAATTATTAACATTGACGAGATATGATAAATAACTAAGAAAAAAAGAGCCACATGATCTGATTGGCCATCAGACATTTTCTGAAGCTGTTTATTTTTTTGATGAATTGTGCATTATACTACACGTTTAATATCATTTTTGATGTATTTTACATTCATGTTTGATGTAGGGTTGACGCAGGCTTTGCTTGCATCTTGACCACTGGGGATGAAAAAATGATTTGATTATTAAAATATTGTAATCAATCTAGAGAGGCATTGAGATTTCAAAATCCAGGATCTTTGCATTAAAGCATTCTGACTTGTTTCAGAATGGATTTGACCCATTTGCAGGGTTCCTTGCTCTTTTCCCAAAGGAAAACAAAAGGCATAGATAAGACATGACTCCATTGAGGAATAATCTCTGCACAGTAGTTCATTTATGGTTCTCCTTTATTGGGAAAATAAACAATGGGTCCTGTACTTTATCAAGCAAAACGCTGCATTAACGAAGTTTAAAAAGAGTAGACACAAAAAGAAACTCAGTAAAGAGTAAAACAGGAATGCTTGAATTCTCACGTGTTTTCAAAGCACCTCTTCCTCTGCTAACAGAGAAGTATATTTTCCACAAGTTATAAAAATCATAGACTTCTAATGCACAGAAAAAAGGTTCTTGGCTGAGCTATTTGTTGGCTTAGCCAACCAAAGGGCAGTGCTGAACTACTAGCTACCTATTGGCGAACCCTCGGACTATTCTTGATTGACTTTGCTGGCTTTACCTTGCACTAAACATTATTCCCTTATCGTGTTTCAATACACTGTAAATGGCTCGATTGTAATAATGTATCGTCTTTCTGCTGAGTGGTTAGATGCAACAAAAACTTTTCGCAGTACCTTGGTACACGTGACAATAAACTAAATTGCAACTGTAACTATGCACCTTGAAGAAGCAATCCAATTATTCCCATTCCCCTGAACTTTCTCCATAACTCTGAAATGTTGTCCTTATCAATTATACGTCCAGCTTTCGTTTGATTTTTTTTTTTTTTGAATTTGATTCCACCATCCTTTCAGGCAATAAAACATATTAAAAATGCTATCTGCTCACCTGGAAAGTTTTGCCAATTATCTTAAAAGTAGCAATCATTTTCCTGCCAACAGAATTAATTTCTGCATTCACTAAAACCACCCAAGCAATTTGATTCTTCCTCATCTCTTTTTAATTGTTTTTATTCTGCAGAACACAACTCCAGCTCCTTCAATGTGCAGGAAGGAACTGCAGAAAATTATTCCAAAGTTGACACAAAATGCTGGAGTAACTCAGCGGGTCAGGCAGGATCTCTGGAGGAAAGGAAACGCTACCATGCTGCCTGACCCGTTGAGTTACTCCAGCATTTTGTGTCCAGCTTCTTCAGTCTGTCAAGGTAACTATAGCTTAATAGTTTTTATATTCTTTTCCATGCCTTTGTTGATGCTAGACTTGACCATTTCAATGTAGTTTTTGTCCAAACTCCTATGTTACCTAAATCGGAGTTCATTTATCCAGTTTCCCATGTACGAACCTAAACCAAATTTCAATAGCCTATCATCCCACTGCTTGTGAAAAAACAATGGCTTACAAAAAGCAACACCATTTCTGTTGTGTACAACGTTCATTCAAATTCTTCATAGCCCACACTATCTTTATCTTTGTAATTTACGTCTCAAAACTGAGTTTGATTTTTCTGTCTTTCCATCAGATGCCAAGATGTTCAGCCCTTGAATTTCCACCCTAAATCTCTCTTCTCTCTTTAAGATGCCCCTTAAAATCTACTCTCTTGAACTTTTTTAAAATCATCTTCTCTGATAGCTCATGAGACAAATCAGTTTCAATCTGTATTTTTGTTCAGTGAAGTGTCCTGGGTTGATTTACTACATTAATGCTACTGTAATTCAAGTCAATATTGAAAGTATCCTTTGCTGTGCCTTTAATCCCAATAACATCATTTTTAAAGGTCTGCCCATAATTGAACACAAAAATTGAATGAGATGACTTCCAAATTCAATATTCGCCATCTCATCAATTTACCTCTTTTGCACTTCAGCCCCGTTTTCCCAATATTTCTATTTTTTTCTCTTCAGACTCAACCGTTTCAAAAATGTATTTGCTAGTCTCATAATTTCTAGACTCTGAACATCTGCACGTCCAAAATTATATCTGTACCTGTCCCCCAGACCAAACTTTGCACCAACTGTTGACTCTGAATCCTCTCCCACCTCTTGATCCTTTAAAATGTTCAACTTTTGTATCCCTTCAAATGCAAGATAATGTTCAGGTTTTGCATGCATCTAGAAATCGTTCAAAATTCTGACCATTCCATCTTCACCAACTGGATCGCCAGCCTTGCTTTCAAATCTCCCCATGGCTCTGTCCCCTCTACCTATGCATATTCTCTGCCTCTGTGCACTCATCTATTTGATGGTCTCCATTCCCGTTGCAAAATGTTGTTCTATCAACCTAGCTGCAGCAACCTTGCTAGCAATGCAGAAACGCTTGCATGATCCTTAGATATTTTTGAAGTCCTGTTCTTTGGTCATATCTAACCTTTTCCATTTCCATTTCCCCTCCTATTCACTATACATTTCAACCTCTATACAGTACGAGCATCAGCAAACAATTGTAACAGCTTTGCTGGCATTTTAATTGTATTTTCAATTCATATTAAATTAGCTTTTATTGATTTGCAAAAATTAAAATATGTTTCTCTAATTAGTGTTTAAGTAATCCAGCCCCCAAGACTATGATTGCAACATTGTTTCTGCTTTTTCCTTGTTTCAGAAGTAGCAAATACAATCTTGCAAATATATGTATGTACAAACAAAAACAATCTTTAACAAAAAATATATATATTTGCATAAATAATCTGTGTATACTATATATACACACACACAAAAATAATCTGCAATATATATACACATATCTAATCTGCATATTATATCTGCACAAAAAGTCTGCAATAAAAACATATATTAGCATAAATAATCTGAATAATATATACACACACACAAATAATATTTATATTATTTTAAAAACATCTTTAAAATATTATTTTTATCAAAAATATAAACATATTATCTTGTGTATATGTTATATGCAGATTATTTGTGCAAATATATATATTTTATTGACGATTATGTTTGTGTGAATATATATGCATTTGCCACTTGAACTGCAACAAGAAGAAGCAGAAACAGGGTTGCAATCACAGCTCTCAGGGCTTGGATCACTTAAGCACTAATCAGAGCGAATCATTTTAATTTTTGCATGTCAATTAAAGCTAATTTAATCCCATGAAAATATTTATGCAAAATAATTGCACACACACACACACAGTGTGTGTGTGTGTGTGTGTGTGTGTGTGTGTGTGTGTGTGTGTGTGTGTGTGTGTGTGTGTGTGTGTGTGTGTCCGTGTGTGTAGATATACACACAATATATATTTACATAAATAATTTCATATAAAATATATATATACACACAAAATAATATGCAACTATATATATATATATTCCAGAACCAGGGGCCACAGTTTAAGAATAAGGAGTAAGCCATTTAGTACGGAGACGAGGAAACACTTTTTCTCACAGAGAGTGGTGAGTCTGTGGAATTCTCTGCCTCAGAGGGCGGTGGAGGCAGGTTCTCTGGATGCTTTCAAGAGAGAGCTAGATAGAGCTCTTAAAAATAGTGGAGTCAAGGGATATGGGGAGAAGGCAGGAACGAGGTACTGATTGGAGATGATCAGCCGTGATCACGTTGAATGGCGGTGCTGGCTCAAAAAGCCGAATGGCCTACTCCTGCGTCTATTGTCTATTATTTATATATAAATTTGCAGATTATTTTTATGTATATATATATTTTATACGCAATTATTTACATAAATATATATATACACACAAATATTCTGCAATAAAATTGAAACTCAAAGTAAAGGAATGTTTTGATTTGCCACTAATATATTATTCGCTAATCCAATATATATATATTATATACTATATTTGTGTGTGTGTATATTTTATGTGCAATTACTTATGTAAATACAGTGCATTCAGAAAGCATTCAGACTCCTTCACTTTTTCCACATTTTGTTACTTTACAGCCTTATTCTAAAATGGATTACATTCTTTTTTTTAACATCAATCTACACACAATACCCCATAATAAAAATGCAAAAACAGGTGTTTAGAAATGTTGGCAGTGTAATTAATAAGAAGTAACTGAAATATCACATTTACATAAGTATTTAGACCCTTTACTCAGTACTTTGTTGAGGCATCTTTGCCAGCGATTATAGCCTCAAGTCTTCTTGGATATGACGCTATAAGTTTGGCACACCTCTATTTGGATAATTTCTCCCATTCTTCACTGCAGATCCTCTCAAGCTCTGTTAGGTAAGATGGGGAGCATCGATGCACATTTAATTTCAGGTCCCTCCAGAGATGTTCGATCGGGTTGAAGTCGGGACTCTGGCTGGGCCACTCAAGGACATTCACAGACTTGTCACAAAGTCACTCCTGCGTTGTCTTGGCTGTGTGCTTAGGGTCGTTGTCCTGTTGGACCCTCCACCCCTGTCTGAGGTCCAGAACGCTCTGGAGCAGGTTTTCATCAAGGATCACTTTCTACTTTGCTCCATTCATCTTTCCCCCGATCCTGACTAGTCTCCCAGTTCCCGCCACTGAAAAACATCCCCACAGCATGTTGCTGCCACCGTGATGAGCAGTACCTGGTTTCCTCCAGACGTGACGCTTGGCATTCAGGCCAAAGAGTTCAATCTTGGTTTCATCAGACCAGAGAATCTTGTTTCTCATAGTCTGAGGGTCCTTTAGGTGCCTTTTAGCAAACTCCAAGCGAGCTGCATTGTGCCTTTTACTGAGGAGTGGCTTCCGTCTGGCCACTCTACCATAAAGGTCTGATTGGTGGAGTGGTGCAGACAGTGCCAGATTTAGCTGAAGAGAGGCCCTAGGCTATTCCACTTGTGAGGCCCCTCCCAATCCCGCACCCCACGACTAGAGGAAGATGGAAGAGTGTTTTAAATAATTTGAGCAAAGCCAAGGATGATGACTGGTGTTTAAAATTCCGCAATTCGCAATTCCTTCTCTAAAGGACATAAAATGTTATTGTTAAATACCGTAGTGATTGGATTAAAAATGCATAAATGTTAAAATGAACACTGTGAAAATCTTTTGCTATAACCGAACTTTGTAAACATTGAAGTTAACGTGTGTCCTCGCTTTCTAGGTCAATATGGCATTCCTGCGTTTCTCTGAGTTTTCATGAGTTTGAATAAGACAGGGGGTTTTGCCAATCATCAAACCCTTCAGAAGCTAAAGATGTAGCAGGAAATGCAATGTTTGGAAAGAGTTTACAAACAAAGCAATATATCCGGTCTTTTGAGGGAGAAGACACAAGCCACTCTCGGCTATCTGGTTCTCCATTGACTTTTGTTGAATAAGCAGATTGTTGAAAAAGCAGACTTTTGTTGTGTGCAAAACCTAGACTGCTTTTTATACACTCGCTTGGAATTTGAAAATGGTCCACAACGATGCTGAACTTGAGAGGGGCCCCTTTCCACCCAATAGGATACATCCTCATGTGATAATTCTGTCCACAAACCAACGTCTGTTACAGTAGATCTATGTTTGGCATCATCTATATCTGAGTCTGGAATACCTTGGACTTGGCCTACCTTACATAGAAACATAGAAAATAGGTGCAGGAGTAGGCCATTCGGCCCTTCGAACATGCACCGCCATTCAATATGATCATGGCTGATCATCCAACTCAGTATCCCATACCTGCCTTCTCTCCAAACCCCCTGATCCCTCTAGCCACAAGAGCCACATCTAACTCCCTCTTAAATATAGCCAATGAACTGGCCTCAACTACCTTCTGTGGCAGAGAATTCCAGAGACTCACCACTCTCTGTGTGAAAAATGTTTTTCTCATCTCAGTCCTAAAAGATTTCCCCCTTATCGTTTAACTGTGACCCCTTGTTCTGGACTTCCTCAACATTGGGAACAATCTTCCTGCATCTAGCCTGTCCAACCCCTTAAGAATTTTGTAAGTTTCTATAAGATCCCCCCTCAATCTTCTAAATTCTAGCGAGTACAAGCCAAGTCTATCCAGTCTTTCTTTATGTGAAAGTCCTGACATCCCAGGAATCAGTCTGGTGAACCTTCTCTGTACTCCCTCTATGGCAAGAATGTATTTCCTCATATTTGGAGACCCAAACTGTACACAATAATCCA
This sequence comes from Okamejei kenojei, assembly GCA_035221665.1. Lineage (NCBI taxonomy): Eukaryota > Metazoa > Chordata > Chondrichthyes > Rajiformes > Rajidae > Okamejei > Okamejei kenojei. The sequence goes on from CM069150.1 coordinate 36,295,961, forward strand.
GGTGTGGTCTCACCAAGACCCTGTACAACTGCAGTAGAACCTCCCTGCTCCTATACTCAAATCCTTTTGCTATGAAAGGTGTGAGCTGAAAATTCTGACTACCCACATTATTTTCTTGTCACTCTTAGCCTCTCCCTGTCCATAAGTGACTCCTGAGTTAGTTCTATATTTTCATTTTGAGTCGGCATCATGGCTGCTTTCTCATATTCAGCTTGCTGTTCCAAGTCCTGCTTTGCTGTTTCTGTTTCAGGGTGGTTTTCTTCTGGTTGAATGCTAGTAGTTGGCTGGATAGCTCCACCAGACTGATTTCCTTGTGTTAGTATCAATGTATCTGTTTCACCACTGGCACTTGTTGCCTCTCTCAGTGGCTGATCCAAGAAGGCAGTGATTGGTCTTAACTGCTTTACCGTATCATTTTCAAGTCTCTTTCTCTTGCGCTTGCTAGCACCACTTTCAAATCTTTTATTCATGCTCAGATTAGAATCTGAAAATAAAAAGTAAAATTAATCTTTAACAGTTATTAGAAAGGATAACATGAAGGGGGCGTCCTCACAAAATGGGATCCACTTGAGTGAAGAAAAGAAAATTCTGTATAACATTTGGGAAATATTTCTTAAAGAATTGTTAATTATTGGCAATTATATTGCAAAATCTGAATGAAATTTGCTTCCAAAAACCATTTGCAAAACGAGTATGCTTTTTCCTATCATTAACAAAGATGCTACAAATAAGCTTAGATTTATACTAAATTGACAGTGGCAGCCGCTGAGCCACAGCACTACACAATAGGTTTCTAGCAACGATTATCAGCTCTACCCCTAGCATAGCTCCTTGCCAACTTCCTAGTTCAAATATCTTTGCACTTTTCTACTTACCCCTGAGTTTTGACTCTTGAAGCCTGCAAGTATCCAAAGATGTTCCCTGCACCCGCATCACTGCTCACTGGAGCACGTGTGAAAGTGTGCCGGACCCCGGTGCCACCAGATTGACACCGATGTGCAGCTGGGCATTGCCAATAAGATAACGGGCTGGAAAGCTGCACTTTAAAAAAAATGATTTATTGCTGGTGCTAGTGTCGAGTTATCGGCTTAAAACAGTATTATTCTGAAATGGAGGGCAAGGAAAATTACTGAAGGGTTGTTTAGAGACTATACTGCATTGTGACAGCATATGTAAGAAAGGCCTATGACAGAGTCAAAAATATTATACACCTTGACGGAGGCCCCCTAGATTTTGAGGTCCTAGGCTTCAGCATACCAAGCCTTTAGGTAAATCCGGCACTGGCTGCAGCTATAGTTGTCCTTCTGGAAGGTTATCCCATCTGGAGCTCTGTCAGAGTGACCATCGGGTTTTTGGTCACCTTCCTGACCAAGGCCCTTCTCCCCCGATTGCTCAGTTTGGCCTGGCAGCAGTTCTATGAAGAATCCTGGTGATTCCAAAGTTCTTCCATTTAAGGATGATGGAGGCCAGTGTGCTCTTCGGGACCTGCAATGCTGCAGAAATTGTTTTATACCCATCCCCAGGTCTCGACACAATCCTGTCTCTGAGGTCTACGGACAATTCTTTCATCTTACATGGTAAATGGTAGGGAATTGAGGAATGCTGTGGAACAGAGGGATCTAGGAATAACTGTGCATAGTTCCCTGAAGGTGGAATCGCATGTAGATAGGGTGGTAAAGAAAGCCTTTGGTGTGCTGGCCTTTATAAATCAGAGCATTGAATATAGGAGTAGGGAAGTAATGTTAAAATTGTACAAGGCATTGGTAAGACCAATTCTGGAGTATGGTGTACAATTTTGGTAGCCTAGTTATAGGAAGGATGTCAACAAAATAGAGAGAGTACAGAGGAGATTTACTAGAATGTTTGCCAGGGTTCCAGCAACTATGTACAAGAGAAAGGTTGAACAAGTTAGGTCTTTATTCTTTGGAGCGCAGAAGGTTAAGGGGGGACTTGATTGAGGTCTTTAAAAAATGATGAAAGGGATAGACAGAGTTAATGTGGATATGTTTTTCCCATTGAGGGTAGGGAGATTCAAACAAGAGGGCATGACATGAGAATTAAGGGACAGACGTTTAGGGGTAACGTGAGGGGGAACTTCTTTACTCAGAGGGTGGTGGCTGTGTGGAATGAGCTTCCAGCAGAAGTGGTGGAGGCAGGATCGATTTTAACATTTAAGAGTAAAGTGGATAGGTATATGGACGTGAAGGGAATGGAGGGGTATGGTCTGAGTGCAGGTAGATGGGACTAGGGGAAAACAAATGGGCGGCACGGACTGGAAGGGCCGAGAGGGCCTGTTTCCGTGCTGTAATTGTTATATGGTTATCTTCATGGCTTGGTGTTTGCACTGACATGCACTGTCAACTGTGGGACCTTATATAGACCGGTATGTGCCTTTCCAAGTCATGTCCAATCAATTAAATTTACCACTGGTGAACTCCAATCAAGTTGTAGCAACATCTCAAGGATAGTCAATGGAAACAGGATGCACCTAATCTCAATTTTGAGTGTCATAGCAAAGGGTCTGAATAATTATGTATATATGATATTTCAGTTTGTTTTTTTAAATTACTTGGCAAAACTTTCTAGACACCTGTTTTCACTTCTTCATTCTGGGGTGTTGTGTGTAGATTTATGATTAAAAAAAATGAATTTAATCAATTTAAAAATAACAAAATGTGGAAAAAGTGAAGGGGTCTGAATTCTTTCTGAATGCGCTGTATATATATATATGATCTGTGTTCGATCCTGTTCTCGGGCACTGTCTGGGTGGAATTTGCACATTCTCCCTGCAAGCATGTGGGTTTTCTTCCAACCCCTACCCAAGACGAATGGTTTGTTAGGTTAATTGTCTTGTAAATAAAAAATTGCCGCTACTGTGTAGGGAGTGGGTGAGGAAAGTGGAGATAACAGACTAGTGGAAATGGGTAGACAAAATGCTAGAGAAAATCAGCGGAGTGAGGCAGATCTATGGATGTGAGACCATAGGCGACTGTCGGGACGAGGACCCTTTCTTCAGACTGTTGTGAGGGTTATGGGGGGGGGGGGGGGGGGTGGGAAGAAAAAAGGAAGAGGCGGAGAAGTTGGCTGGGGGGAGGGATAGCTGAAGAAACGAAGCGGGTAGGAGCAGGAGAAAGCAGGGGGTAAGGAGAATAGAAAGCAGAGGGAGACAGGTGAGGTAGGGACTTGTAGGACTAGGGGGGGGAGGGGACTACCTTGAAATTGCCGAGGCGTCAATTTTCATATTTGCTGGGATGGGATGGTAAACTGCCCCACCAAGCACAAATATGAGGTGCCTTCTTGCCTCCTCCAATTACGGTGGGTTAACGTGGGGAGGGGGCCTCACTCCTGCTGGCCAAGTGGAGTGGAAGAGAAGGCCCCAGGCTGGACAGAAAGGGTCAGATTTCAGAAAGGGAGGTTGGGATTATATTGCGAACCGAGCAGAGGTGTTGGGCGAAGCGATTTCAACCCTACGCTTGGTCTGATTGCGAGCCGCTGAAACCAAGAGCAGCGGATGGCAATAGATGAGGATGATATTGAGGACGGAGCCTAGGTGAAATGCCATGCCACACCTTGGAAAGAACGACGGATGTGTTCCTTGAAATGAGTACAATTGTGTGGGGAGGGTGGGGGCGGGGAGGTGGAGAAAGGAATAATCCACCTTCTAACCCTACAGGCAAACCCATCTAAATCCCTATCCATAGCCTTCTCTATTTTATTAACATTATTTCTTTCCCAATACCCTTTCCAATCTATATTGTCTCTTACATAAATGTTCCTTATCATTTCTTCTTATTTCATCAATTTTCTATTATTCCAATAATTATCCCCCTATTCTCCCCAACCTCTAATTCTTCCTCAACAATTCTATCAATTCCCACTTCTCTCAACAACTCATCATATTT